>JAKWJA010002397.1:0-39278 GCA_027704765.1 Solanum habrochaites | reverse complement strand
GAGACGAAACACCGCCATTACTTAAGACCCTCTAGACAGATCTCGCCAACCGGACCCAACACTGCATAGCCAGCCCTGGTCCTATCTCAACTCGACACCCCACAAACGATACGGACAAGTCCCCTACACGACAGGCTCACGTTTTTGGAGGGTGCAGACTCCCAACCTTCTCACAGGAGGTTCACCATAGTGTTCCGCTACCCTCCAGCATGACTGGACCATCAAAATAGGGTTAAGGAGGTCGTTTGACCATCTACCAGCGAACCCAAACACACCCACTTCTAGTAGAGCATTGCAGATAACACTTTTCAGTCCCCCATTATTAGTGGTCTGTCCACCCATTGTTCCTTCCCTCGGCTTTGGTTCGCTCCCGTGTTAGTTATAAGTGAAAATGGGAATACGTCTTCTTGGCCCAACCCTTTTTTCATGTACTATATAGATTATTTTTTGTTGTGCTCATTTTCCTATCAGTGGTATACTAACTTCAACTAGCGCATATTTCACATATCTACACTTTTTAATTCCTCTGTCAACGAGCATACAGTGGTCGTTTTGGTCAACTAGATGTCGCCTGGAAAGTCAGATGGACAACCACACTTCCCGCGAGGATGGTTTTTGTTGTTGTATAGTTATTAGGTTAAATGTGATAGCATTAGTGGGACTATCATAAGCTCAGGTCAAACAAGTTGAGATCGGACCAAGGAGGGAGGGGAGGAATGTTGACTCGTTGATTATACCCTCATCTTCCCTAATAGGTAACTAGATCTTATAGCAACTTTTAATTTTATTTTCAAACATTTGGTGATTACTTGCTGAATATTGCTGGTATGGGATTGTAGGAACAGTAGCGGATGAGTTTTGAGGAAAAACAGGGCGGATCAGCGGGGGTCACGTGAGAAGTAGATGAGACAGGTGTTCCAACAGCTGAAACAGGACCCCGCAGACAGACTAGAGAGGGGGGTATGGAGAAGCCGTGGGACTAAGGTGGTAGAGGAAACTAGGTAGAATAATATAAGTGCACCAATCAAGATGCAAAAGTATGAATAATGTTGCATCTGACTATTTGGGTGAGAGGGACGTAAAAATGGGGGAGGAGGTGGGGGGTGGTGGAGGGGATATCAGATAGAGGTCCTCCCCAAAACATAGGATTGTGTTTTGAAATAAGGAAAACAGTTTGGTTTTTATTTTGGTAACTTTTGCGATTTCCTCATAGTTCATAATTTTTGGTTTATTTTCTGCAAGTTCTTCGAATTAGAAAAACTAGACAAAAGAAATCTGAAAAAAATAATAATTCATTTTGAAGTGGTTCAATAATCTTAACTCCTAGACTTAAAAAGTAATCTACAAAAATTGACATGTTAATGTTTGAGGAGCAGAAGTTTCTTTCAGATCTTAGAACTTCTCAAAAATAATTTGGCTATAAAAATATAGTCATTACTTCATACATTTCATATAGTGACTTCGTATCGTGGAGTCAGGCATTTTAACAAAGGAATTCAAAAAAAATTGCAAAGGGGGAAAGATTTCAAAATTGATTCACAATGTGATGTACTCAAACGATTTCGAATAGCGTTGGCATTCATTAATGAAAGTTTCTATTGATCAATTGGGAATGAAATTTTATGCATACCAAATTACATTTATGTTTGTCCTATTCTTGATATATTTTCTGAGAATCAATTGAACCCCTTTTATTTGTTCACTAAGCCATAAATGCCTTGTAGTGGCAATATTTAAGGGCATTACCATAATTGCCGCATAATAGTATTGATAGTCTACTTCTCCCGGCGATTAAGCATAGTCGGTTAAAAAATCCCTTAGTGGAAATTATAAAATGTCAATAAAAAGCCTGTGCCAATTGAAAATCAAACCTCCAATATTATAACCGTAAAACCTCTATAAATTAATCTTAGATAAATTAGGAACCTCTCCTAAACTAGTATTTTTTTTTCCTGATTCTTGCGTCACTAAAATATCATCAATTCGATAAGATAAGATATTTTCAGGAAGGACCCCTATATAAACTATATTTATGGTCCCCCCATTAAATCATAAATTAATAAATTTTTAAAAGTTACAAATATATCTAAGACAAATTTAGTGAAAAATGATTGTATTGTATTTTGGTTTTTCTTAAAATAGTAAATCTAGTTGAAGCTCATCTATAACTTTTCTTATTACATCCAAAGCATCGGGTTATCCTTTCGAATCTGCACCATAAAATGTAAAGAGGCAACTAGATGCGATAAGTGTTTCTTATGTATAACTGGTTATAAAAGGGAAGTATTCATCTTCAAACTTCATTCTTAACATTCTTTTTCCGATGGTATCCGAATTGTCTTCTTTTTTGTTAAACGTTCTGGATTTCGGACATGTATCACTTTCACTCGAATAAATCCAAAGGCTTATTCATTTTATTTGGTTAACCGAGATCATCAATCATGAACGTAAGTTCATAAATGACGTTTTCATAAGTCGGTTCATTCAAATTATCTTAAGTTTGATCCCTCGAACAAAATTTTCAGGGTCGGAACTAACTGGTTTATGTCTTTTGCTGAACCATTTGTATCAAACAGGAATTGTAAATGAAAGCACCCAAAAATATTGATATTATTGGATCAGTTGTCCACTTCATAGCGTTCTAATATCCTCGATAAAATTGTTCGAAATTCGTTATACTTCATGTATAATTTTTTTATGTGAAAAATCACTAAATTGATAAATGATTATTAGTAAGATAAAAATTATTTGGTTATAATTAAAAATTGACCCTTTATAAATTCAAATAATTTTTTAAATTAATAACCATTAATTTATCGATTTAAAATAATCTTAATTAAAATAATGAAATTTCAGATTCACACCTATATTAATTTTAGAGAGGTATCACATAGCGTCTGATATTAATTATAGAGTTTGACTTATGAACATCGGCCTTGATATGAAGCCAGGGCAAAATTTCATCTGAAACATAAATCTCCATAGCCCTCCGATCGGAGCCTCTGATATCCTTCCATGGCAACTCTCTCTGTCCCTCAAATATATTTCCATCGAACACGCTTGTTGTTGAGTAAAAAAAAATTTTTAGGTTTTGAATCTCTCTGTCCTGTTTTTAGGGTCTAATGTTAATCCGAAGGCATAACTCAACTAGTAGTTTTGGCCAATTTCAATACTATGAAGTTATGTTAAGATTGATATTCCTTGATATTTTCTTCTTTGTTTTTATCTTTGCTGGATGGAAAAGAACTGCATAAGTTTGCCATATCATGCTCAATTATAGCTATTTTTCGTTTTTGATTTATGAGCTCATTTTGGCTATTTTGAGTTGTATTTTCCCATATGATTTTTGTAGAAATGATACATTTTTGCTTGATATTTTGCGAGTGTCCAAGTCCACACTATGTAAAAGTGTCCCCATCCTTTTTGGAGTTCTGGTCTAATAGCCAAAGGAAAAAGAACATCAAGAAGGGAAAAATCAATATGTGTATTGAGGATTTAATAAAATAAGTTAAGTCATTAATTCAAGGTTGTAATAGGAAAGTCTAACTAATAGTTATTGGTGAGCCTATAAGAATGGTGTAATGATACATTGGTTTGCAGTGGATACTCTCTTCCTAATAGAAAAGTTAACGACAATTGATTAATCAGAGGGAATTCATGGCCTTTGTAGCCTAACTTGAATAAGTTTCTTGATTGCTTGACCTAAATGGAAGGAAGCTCGAGCTACACTGCAAAACCTTTAATCAGGATGCCCTTGATTTTCAATTTTCATGTTACTACTGTGTTTAGATGAGGTAGATCATC
This sequence comes from Solanum habrochaites, assembly GCA_027704765.1. Lineage (NCBI taxonomy): Eukaryota > Viridiplantae > Streptophyta > Magnoliopsida > Solanales > Solanaceae > Solanum > Solanum habrochaites. Next base: position 35,474 of record JAKWJA010002397.1, on the reverse strand, counting down.
CGTATTCAAAACCCTGAGAAATAAACTGGATATAGAGTATGGAAATTTATTAGAGAATAAGTTTAAAGATAACCTTCGATGTCTAGAAGGTTCCCATATTTTCAAATTGAAATGACATGTAAATGGCCCTCTTAAACCACTTTTTGAACACATATTAGGGTGTAAGCAAATATCAAAAAAAGGAAAGAGACACATTCTCTTTTAGCGACGGACCTCTATCTAAAAGGGAAGGTAAAGAAAACAAATTGAAAAGGAAGGAGGAACAGTAATAGTAATTTCTTTTTCATATTAATGCACCTGTTAGTATTGGTATCAGGGGACAATATCTTTCCCAGTATTGTTTTAGAATCCCCATTAAATTGAATTGGGATTTTATGACACAATGGAATCCACGACTTGTCGTTGTTTAGATTGATAAAATTACTCCTTGAAATCTCCGTGACCTGTATGATTTTTTTCCAATACTAACCCGTCCGCTAAAGATTCCAAAACCTTTTGAGATTACAACACCAAAAATCATTAGCCTATCTGATTGCCTTAGCTCATGAATAGGCAGAATTGCATGAAGGACTAAGTAGTCACTGTGTGAAAGTTCCAAATATCCTACTAATTGTGAATCGAGGATACATATTAGTAGGATCCCTTTTGGGGGAAGTAGCTAGGGCGGGAATATATGCTGAATGAAGGAAAATGATAAAATTGAGGCCGTGAGATCACGCAAGAGGAAAGAGGTTGGGATATGATAGGACTATAGAAAAATTGATTTGTTCAAAAAAAAAAAAAGGCTCCCACACCACGAATCCCAAAGTAATTTTTAAAATCAACTCCCAACCTTTAACACATACCGACGATACTTAGTTCAACAGAAGCCTCCTCCTCTTTCTTTTCTGGAAAAAATCTCCCCTTCAACCAAAGCCTGTTCGAGACACCCGCGGCTCAATTCCCATAAAGACTCCATCACCAGAAAAGTCCCTCACGCACTCGCATGCGCCACAAGCTTCTTCTAAGACTTCGACGTCACGCGAGGCAAGCGCCGACGCGTGAGTCGACAAATCAAAATTCCTTTGCGTGTTGGGGCGGCTATTCACCTAACATCCATTGCCTCCCTTTGTTCGATCAGGGACACAAGGATTTCACCTCCCCACTCCATCTTTCGTTTATAAGCACTTTCGTCTCTTGTCTTCAATTTTCAGGGAGAGAATGGATAGCATAAGTCTTTTTCAAAGTAGGGGGTAAGTCTATGACTTAACTGGATAAACGAGATTAGCCTCTGATTCTAGGGTTTAAAGGGGTGGAGACTGTTGCAAAGTATGTGAGAAAAAATGAATTGAGTAGAGTAGCCTAATAGTGCTAGCAGAAGATCTAATGAGCTTCAGAAATCAAAGGAAAATCCTTCCAAAAAAAATGGGCGATCAGAGATTTAATATTCTTATTTATTGCTCTTGAAGTACAATAAATATGGTAGGATTTATGTCTGTATTACTGTTTAAAGAGAGCTGACCTCTTATTCTGAGACTTCGACGTCAACACGCGACACACGCTGGTTGGTCGAGTAACAAAAACACAGAATCCCTTCTTTTTTGTGGTTCAATCCAGGCATAAGGATTTCACCTCCCACTCCGCTTCCGTTCAAAGCACTTTCTTTCTTTCTTCAAATTCAGGGGGGGAAGGAAGGACGACATAATCTTTTCAATTAGGGGTAAGTCTTACGACTTAACTAAATACAAGCTAGCATCACATTCTAGTTTGAATGGGTGGAGAGTGTGGGCGGGGTTATGTGAGAAAAAATGAAGTTGAGTAGAGTAGATCTACATTCCTATGCAGAAGATTTAATGAAGCTTCAGAATTCAAAGGAAAACACTTCAAACTTAGGATGCAGAGATTTTAACTATTATTTATGATCTTTGAAGTATAATAAAATGGTAGATTAGTATAGAATTATGTCTGATGCTATATTTGTAAGGAGAGCTGACCACTCTTCTCAGACTTCGACGTCCGCGCATCCGCGCTTGGCGCGTGAGTGAGTCGACAAAGTCAGAATTCCTTCTTTTTTGTGGGTTCGCTCCAGGCACACAAGGGATTTCACCTCCCACTTCGCTTTGTTTTTAAAGTTACTTTCTTTTATTTTCTCAATTCAGGGGAGGAGGAGATGGATAACAAAATCTTTCAAATTAGGGGGTAAGTCTTAGAATTAACTGATAACGAGACTAGCTCTGAATTCTAGGTTTGAATGGGCGGAGAGTGTTTGCGCGGTGTGCAGAAAAATGAAGTTGAGTTAGAGAGCTCTACAGTTGGGCTGTGCAGACGATTTAATGAAGCTTCATAAATCAAAGGAAAATACTTCAAAAACTTAAGAGAATGCAGAGATTTAATACTCTTATTTATTGCTCTTGAAGTACAATAAATATGGTTAGATTTTGTTTGTTATTACTGTTAAAGGAGAGAGATGACCCCTTCTTCGCAGAAGGACTTGACGTCACGCGCGAACACGCTCGCGCGTTGAGTCACAAAACTCAGAGTGCCTTTTTTTTTTTTGTTTCGATCCAGGCCACAAGGGATTTCACCTCAGTTTTGCTTTCATTAAAGCACTTTGTCTCTTTTTTCAATTTTCAAGGGAGAGGGATGGATAACAAAATCTATTCCAAATTTAGGGGGGAAGCCTTATGACTTATCTGATAACGAGTAGTTGATTCTAGTTTGAAGGGCGAGAGTTTAAGCACGGATGTGAGAAGAAAATGAAGTGAGTTGGATAGGCGTATCTCTACAGTGGGCTGCAGGAAGATTTTAATGAAGCTTTTCAAAACAAAGGAAAATCTTCAAAACTTTGAGATGCAGAGATTAACTACTCTTGTTTATTGCTCTTGAAGTAAAATAAAAGGTAGATTTATGTATGTTATTACTGGTAAGAAGAGTGACACTTCTTCAAGACTTCGACGTTCACGCGCGACAAGCGCCGGCGCGTGAGTTGACAAAAACTCAGAATCCCGTCTTTTTAGGGTTCGATCCAGGCCACAAGGGATTCACCTCCACTCCGCTTTCGTTGTTTAAACACTTTCTTTTCTTCAATTTTAAGGGGATAGATGGATAAACAAAATCTTTTCAAATTAGGGGTGGTAAGTCTTACGACTACAATAATACCAAGCTGCCTCAGAATTCTAGGTTTGAATGGGTGGAGAGTGTTGGGCGGTATGTGAGAAAAAAATGAAGTTGAGTTAGAGAGCCTCTACATGTGCGATGCAAAAAGATTTAATTAAGCTTATAAATCAAAGGAAAATCCTTCAAAACTTGGAGATGCAAATAGTGACAATCACAAATGTCCTTATTCAAGGAAGACCCAAAAAAATTTTATGGATGCAGAGTTAATAGCAAGGATGTGTAGATTCAAGATCAAAGGAGAGATCCCCATAATTATGAGCAAGCTGATATAAAAAAGGCATATGATCAGTCAATTGGGGTTTTTCACTTAATATATTGAGGCAGATGGGAGTTGGAGACAATAACTTAAATGGATAGGCTTTTGACATCAAAAACTCTCAGGTCTCCATACTTGTTAATGGAGAAAAAGTTGGTCTTTTTGCCTCTGAGAGAAGTAGAGAGGATTACACAGGGACATCCTTCTCTTCTTTCATATTTATTTTAGCTTGGGAGGTCTTAACAGTATGATTAGAGATGGCCAATAAAAAGGACTGGATTTAAAAGGGTTTCAAATTGGTAATCAGTTAGGGGTCATTTTGCAAATAAGTCACCACTATATGCAGATGACACACCTAATATGTGGTGATGCAAGGCAGAACAAGTTAGTACATTTAGAGTTGTTTTATTGTGGTGATTTCTAAGCAATCTCTGGATTGGCTGTGAAAATGGGGGAGAAAGAAGCAGCAGTATTTTCCAAAGTCAAGGAAGTGACAAATATTCAGATGTTGGCAAGAATTTTGCATAATGCAGATAGAGAAACTTCCAATACTTACCTGGAATGCATTTGGGGAATAATCACACGGTTTGGTATTTGGGTGGAATCATTGAGAGCAGTGAAGAGGGTTGGCTAATTTGAGGCAAACTATCTGTCTCTGGGAGGAAGAGGTCCACTCTATCAATTCAGTCCTAGAGGCGTTGCCTCCTACTATATTATGCCAACTTTCCTTTACAACAAAAGGTGAAAGAGAGATTGGATCAGTTGGAAGTGTTAATTTCCTATGGTCGGGAATAATCGGGGAATATAAAGAAGGCAAAAAATACACTTAGTTAAATGAAAGACAACCTTACTGAGCAAAGAGGACAGGGGGCTCTTCCCCATAATAAATTAAGAGTATTGAATAAAGTCTACTTTCTAAATGGCTTTGAGATTCGTGGTTGAAATCAGGGCATTATGGAAAAGAGCAATTCTCAACTCCCAAGTCATGGGTCGCCTAGACGAGGAGTGGGTGTCTAATGTAGTAGATAGCACGTTATGGGGATCAAGTAGAGATATCAATCAGAAATTTATGGATGAGTTAAACTCTAAAGAAGAATTTAGTGGTAACGGTGGAGAGGGTAGCAAATATGTTTTTTTTGGAAGGACAAGGGGAATTGGACCAAGAGTGTCTAAAAACTGGTCTTTCCACGATACTTTTCGTTTTGTACCAAAACCTGAGCTAAAAATTGCTGAAGATTTGGTCCCCTCAGGAAAAAACTCACATTTAGGAGAAATCAGATTGAGTGGGAAGTGGAAGAATTGCTGAACGCTACTCAAATTAGGTGAATTCACGGGCCTTACTACATAAGCAGATGGTATTAAGATGAAAAAACAGACTATGATGGCAAATTCTCTTTGCCGTCGAGTATATTAGGTAGAGAGAGGTCATGACTAACTTCGGGGAATCATGGTCCATGAAAAACAAATATGGAAAAAGCAACACCCAACCAAGGTGAAAGCTTAACCTGGTTGTCTACTAAAAGGCATGTATCACTCAGAAAAACTCAAGAAAAGAGGCTTCCAGTAGATTGTCTCCAGAAGTTTTTTTTGGTCATGAGAAGGAAGAAGAAATAACCAAACCATTATTCATTAAATGTAAGGTTATGTCTAGGTGTGGCGCAATGGTTCTACAAACATTTCTGCAAAAGCCCCTAGGTGAGGCCAGAATATAATGATGATCTTTTGAGCTGCTGGATAAGGAGGGGGGGAGAGAAAGACCCAAAAAAAAGAGGGGGGCTATTTGGAGGAAAGAAACCCTTAGGTTTAATGAAGAATATTACTAACACTATGCAGAAAGTTCAAGAAAATTGCAAATCAACATGTTTTTTGGTGTGTAAAGAAGAGTTATAGAAGAGTAGATCAGTTGATAGTGATAGGATTTTCCTAGGATCAATGAATTATAGTTGTAGCTGGGAAAGGTTGTGTGGAGGCCCATTTTTCCACTGGGTAGCCAGCCTACCTTAATGCTGAAGAGTAAACTTTAACTTTGTCAAAAAAAAAGAAGAAGAGGAGACAGGGTTGCGGTCGAGCGTAATGGGACTTCAAAGCAGATTTTAGGTGATATAATGTGTTAAATGGTTGATGTGGTTCAGAAGCCTTTGGAGTAATTTTACGAGTTGATAATGATTTCTCTATCTATTTTGACATAGCGGAACATGATCCGGAGGAAAACAACATTTTTGTTGGATGTTTGGACTTCTAAAGCCTAACTTCCAGAGCATGGTTACCATTAGGGACTAATGGTATTTGTTCCCTTCCATTAAGGGACATCTTTCTGCTTATACATTTTTCTTTGGGTAAAATACTAGCCAATGAAATATTTTTGGCCCTTTTCATTGTCATTATGATTACACACCAACAACTATGCTCAAGAGTTAATTGGTAAGCGCAACTTATTGATGAATAAAAGTTGCCTGAGCTCTTCTAAAATATTAGAAAGTATCAAAAACAAAACAAGAAAATCTTGATGATAATGGAAGTGAAACTTTTGAATGTGAGGAAGTATTGGGGGCAATTTGGGCCAATTTAGTGGTGGAGTTAAGACGAATGTGGAAAAGAGGAACTCAGGCCAAAGAAAGAAACTTGTGTTGATGATAATTAAAAAGTAATTGGAGATTTTGGGCCTGTTGAAGTTATCCAGGACCAATTTAAGACATTTGTATTATGAATGTGGCAAAGAAGTGGATTTCAATTTAGAAATATTAGAGGAGTTAAAAAGTGTGACCATCTTTCCTGCAGCCCAATATGCACAAATGTTGAGTAATGATTGTTGGGAATTTTAGAGTTTTGATGATGATAACGAATGAGAAATATGTCACGTTCAACATGGTTTAAAAAAAAAAACAAAAAACACAGTACAATATCATGAGCAATTGAATTCGGACAAAACATTTAAAAATAAATAAAAACAAGAATGCAAAAATCAAGAATGGATAATGCCATTTTCGTTAATAAAATCAATGAAAACAAGTAGTGAAGAATATTAAAGAGAAAGAATTCAATGAGTTTTGATTTTGAAGAGGGAGTCTAAAGAGAAAAAGGAGTTGAATTGAAGAAGTTAGTACGCACTGAAGTCGCATTTTAAGTCAACAGAGTTTAAGTCAATGTGGAGTTTAAGGTGAAGGACTGTTCTTTAATAGAGGTGGTGGAATTCGTTCAAAATAGTTTGCACTTATCGATCAAAAAGGAAAATTGAAAAAATGAATTCGTAAGTGTTACCAGGCAAATGAGGAAACACATTGAAGACCTGGTCTATTAGAGTTGATGCCATGGGAGTTCTTTTTGTGTTGATGAGTCTTGATGCGTTCTAAACATGAATAAGAGTGTTCTTCAAGTTGGATAGCTCGAAGAGTTGGGAACAAACCTTGGAGGTTTGTGTTGAAGTTTAGGAATATAAAGTTAGTTTCTCGGGGATGTAGGGTTATAATCTAAGATACAAGCTTAGGAATAGAAGTTCCTCCTGATGCAAAGACTAGTATATGGATCCATAATTTGAAATTCAGGAATTAAAGTTAGTCCTTAGGTTATTAGAGTTTGAATCTTAAACGGTTAGGCTCAGTGATTTAGTGAAGTTGGAGTTATCCTATAGGGGTTTACCAATCTGGTTTTTACACCTTTTGAGTTGGGGCATTCTTCACATAAAAATATTGACGTGATTTGTTTTACTATCTTATTACTTTATTTGAACATGTAGGAACTTGTTTACGCGATCACGCTCAAGGGCCAAGAGCTTTATGGGCCCGCTATATGCCCTAGTTTAAATGGGCTTGAAAAATCCTATATCAACCTATTCAATAACGAGTGGTGGGGCCGGCCCCATGGATAAGACTATTTTGACGGCTCTACCACAGTAGCTTTGATTTTAACCTCTATTTGGTAAAAACAAAAATCAAAACATCATATGTAAGCTAATATATTCCCGGGTTCCAATTTCATTGACTGAATTAAATTTTAGAAAAATTAACACTTAAAAATTCAAATCCACTGTGACTTAGATATCTTAGGTTTTTTTATGGCGCAATGCCATAGATTCATTTTACTGAAGGTATTTTTAGGTTCTTATACTTCTCTTCAAAATATTAAATTTTTCTGGAGTTATAATTATATCATATAGCCATTATAATTCCGGGGAAGGAAAAATGAATATAGGACTTGACGAATATCATATGTAAAAGAAAGAGGTTAGGTTTACTGCTATTTTCCACAAGCAGTTTAAAGTCCACAGATTTCTGTTAATTAATGTGTAGAAAATTGTTAGTGTTGACTAAGAATAGCGGTGAAATAGTTTTCTTTCTCAAATCTTTTGATATATGTTCAATATGACATTTTATACCTATAACCCCTCCATTTATTACTTTGAAAAAAAAAAAAATAAAAACTTTTTTGAATTCTTGAGTTTTTTATTCATCTACTTCATAATTAATAGGGTAAAATGGTAAACTCAATTATGCAATTATTGTTTTAAAAGAATGTTCCCCCAATGAATGGAAAAAGAATTAAGGATTAGCGCGAGTATAGATTGCGAGGGTTTTGACTTGCAATAAGGCAACACATTTTGTTTTAAATGCTTTGACTTTTTTTTTTCTTGCTTTTTTTTGTTGATCTATATATTTCGTGTCACTGAAGAACAACCCTGGCATCTAACTTCCAGTTTTGTTAATTTGAATTGTTCATGGGTCGCACTAAGCTTGTGATGAAGAAAATGGAGGATCCAACATCCCGTTCAACCAGGTCTATTCAAAGCGCAAAGGATACCATTCTTAAGAGTCCAATGGTTGGCTGTTTTATGTGAATGTGAATGTTGGTATTCTAATTTTTATCCAGCGGCGAAGTGACTTAGCTATTCTAGAAAGAACGGTGAGTGAAATTTATACGATGAACATTATATACATTTCTCCTTTTATAGACATATTTTCATATGATTTTATTTTTTTTTGGTTGTTTAGTCTGAGGATGTCATGATCCTTGCTATGAACAAGGATGGGGAACTGAACAAGCTGTATGTTTATTTCAATATGTCAGATACATGATTAGACTTTGCCAATTCTCGTTTTTAATGACCATGATCTAAGTTTTTTTTTGTATGTTGTTGAAGATCTCCTGAAATCCCAAATGAACAGGTACTGAGTTTTACGCATTGATCGCAGGTCTCTTCCGGATAAGTCCTTGGGAATTCATTCTGATCTTGTATTTTGCAGGCTTGATGACTATCATCAGCACAATCAAAACATGAAGCCGAAAGGTGGAGAAGGATAGCGAGTGTATACAACGCTCTTCTGCACTCGTGGTATTGTATATATATCGTCTATTGTTTTTCAGAGCAGAAAATGACTCTCGAGTTCATTCTTTTGCTTTTTGCTTTTTTTCTTTGATGGTCTTTATAATAATTGAATATTTTTTTCTTTTGTTGGGTATTTTTACGATGCTGATGATTGATCAACGTGCTTTAGTGTTGAGTAAGATTAATATGGTAGAAAAGGGAATCACCTTCCGCCAATAGTTGTTATTACTGAAAAAACTCGTAAATTGATAAGTTTTTTTTTATGTATTTGCAAAACAGGCTCATGAGAGAAGCTTAAGGGGTCAAAAGAAAGACTAAGGTGAAGCACAACAGAAAAATAAGGGTGCAGAGTTGTGACTCATATTTCCTTCCTGTCTCTTTTGTTTTGATATTCTAAAGTTTCCCTCTTATAATGCTTGTGTCCGTTGATCGAGGAGGTATTACGACCACAAGTGGAGAGGATCAATTCTGTCCAAGAAAGAAGATGATGAGATGAGAAGTCATTTTGAGTCTTTGGAACGATTCCAACTATCAAAAGTGAAGCACATTCCCTGATGCAAATTTTGTACTTCAATTTCTTAGGGCTAGTTGAAATTAGGACTAGCATGATCATATTTTGTCCTCTTCTGACCAGGCAAAACTTGGGTGACCAGGGAATTTCCCAGAGAAATGAAAATGTTGACACGGTAAGATTTGGAAGGTAGGTAACTGTTTTTCGAACATCTTTATGGAAAGTTAACTGTTTGCATTATAATTTTAGGTGTCTCTGTCAACGCAGAAAGGAAACTATGGCTGTTGGAAAGGTTAAACGAAATCTTCATAGTCAAAAAATAATTAGTGGTAAATCTTTTGAGTGTATATGTAGTGTAACTGGCCAGTTTTGGGTAAAACAGATGGTTGAATTGTATATATGTTAATAACTAATACACTACTTTAACCCTCAGTCTCAAACAAGTTGAATGTCGGATCGGAATTGGTACTTCTTTGTTTAAAAATATTTTCATACCATCATCTATGAGCCACTTTTTTCCAAAGAGGAATTCTATTGAATTTGCTTCTCTTGGATTTGTAGGAACCAGAGGGGATGGATGTGTATTGAGGGGGGGGGGGGGGGGGGGGGAAACAGGACGGATCACGGGGGGAAGTAGCTGCGGATGTCCAAAGCTACAGCAGGAATTATAGTTATACTAGTTAAAGGTTAAGACTTAGTCGAATAAATAACTTGCCCCTATACAAGCAAGCAAAAAGTATGAATAATGTTGCAGTTGTATATTGTGAATGCAACTATTTGAATATGGCATCAAAACATAGTATTGTGTTTTGAAATAGAAAACCAATTTGGTTTGGGGTGATTGGTTCGATATTTTTGCATCCTCCAGTTCTTGAGTTTTTGTTAATTTTCTGAACCTTTAAAACATTAGAGATAAACATTACGAGAGTGATCAATAGATCTTAATTTTGACTTAAAGTTATATTATACTACAAAGAAAACAATGTCATGGTAATAATAATGTAAACTTAGTTTTAGTCAGGTAGATTGTCTCGTTACTAAATTAATAAATCATATCTTCAAATTAATACGATAATTTGTATATTATGTCTTGCAAAATTAGATCGATTGATTCATGATTTACCGAATATTTAATCTAATTACAGAAAATAAGTAAAATATGATTACTTACATAAATCTTTGCCAATCCCAACCAAAAAGTTATGGTCATTTCACCCACAAGGAACAAAACTAATTAGTTCAAGTTGGTACAACATTTTTATTTTTTCCTGTATTATACCTTAGTAAAGAGAAAATAAATAAAAGGAGAAGAATATTATCACTATTAAGTTTAGATAAGTTCTCAAATGTGTACGAATGTATAGTCGTGTTGTATAATTTTTTTAAGGTCGCTAAACGATTAAAGTTTTTTTAATGTATCATAATATATAAGATTATTTTAGTTTATGACTTTGGGCTTTTTTTTAATGCAAACAATTTATGACTAAAATTTATTGTAAATTAATTACTTTATGAAATATATTGAAAAAAAACAAATGTGGTTAGTAAGAACGTATCACATTCAATTAAAACCTTGAGGCGATTATTATTGCATTAAATTAGAACTTATCACATTTAAATTAAACTCTGAGGCGATTATTATTTGAAACTGTTGGTAAGAAGCACTTATCACATTTTTAAATTAGAGCGCTCTCTTTAAAAAAAAGGCCTTAGGAAGCGCCGTGGCAGGGGGGGGTACGCAGGCGAAACTAAACGACAATCGTAAGAGTAACCGAAGGCCCACAACCTTGCCGCACGGAGGGAAATTTTCATTTCTAAAGGAAGAGTCCTCTTGTCCCCGGAACAGGAAGGAAGGCCACATCGGGTGCCTGTCATCGGCCCCTTCAGACTTCCCCTTGTTTCCTAAAGATTCGGTGGCGGGAAACAAACTTTTTCGGGGTTAATTTTGTTGGTGCCCGTGTGACCAACAACAGGGGGGAGAGCGGCGTAGGCAAAAAGAATAAGAGACTATCAGGCTCTAGAGAGAACCAACACGACAGGAAAAGACAAGAATGTTCTCAGATATGAAAAAGCCTCCGATCCTCCATGACATAGACACGAAACCATGGGGAGCAGTTGACACCAGCCATAGACTAACATAATCAGGAACGGAAACGGCGAACGAGAAATATGTGAACAAAACGGACCACGTAAGATGTGTGAATCCGCAGAATTTGAAGAGGTTTAAGTCAAAACAAAGTTTTCTTAAGTTTCAAGGTCTTGATTAAACGTTTTAAATCGTTTAAGGCTCAAGTTGTAAAGTTAAGTAAATAATAAAGAGGTGAAGTTTTCTTCCTTTGAAGAAATTTAAGGGAACTAAGATTCCCTAAGGTTTTGATTTTAAGACAATGTTTCAAGCTAGTAAAGATAAAAAGTTGAGTTCATTTATCAAAAGATATAAGGGAACTAAGTAGGCATGAGAATATTTTTCATTTAAGATAAAAAGGAAAATAGCTTTCAAAGAGTTTTTGAGCAAGAAAAGGGGAACAGTCGATGTGATTCCAAGAGAGCTTATTAAAACTAAGTGTTGTGCAATTATATCAATCCAAGAAGGAAGTTTTTATGTTTTATAAAAGCCATAATAAGCTAAAATATATTTTGGGAGAGAGTAGTATTGAGCCATCGATTGGGGATGATAGTCATATTAACTCAAGTCTCATGAAAATCATGTAAAGCCAGTCATGGGTCTGTTAACGGTCATACTTCTTTAGATAATCACGTAAGTTAGTTAAGCAGTGGATATACTACAATTACAGTAGTTTTGATAGCGACGACAAAGTATAGGATAATTCTAGCAGGCATCGGGGCAACAAGACGTTGTATCAAAAAAAACCACTTAGGCTCATGTGGTGGTGTCGGTCAGCGAATCTCCCAAATAAATTATATTTACTTCATATTAAGTAAGGGAGTTTTGATTATTTCATTTTTTGAACGAACTAAGTGTTTACATATTGTACAAGATTTATATGTATTACATGTGGTCTTATTGCTTTAGATTAGTCCAGTATTAAAGAGTGGAGTAGTGCCAAGATAAGTGTTTATTGCTTACTATTTTTAAGCTTAAGTTTTTTTTGTTGTAGCATTCAACTCGCTTTTGCTCGTACATCATGTACTCAATACACCATTTGGTATAAGATGTAGAGGACAGGTAAACAGATCAACATAATTCAAGTGGCCTCATGATCCAGGAGCACCAGGAGTCAGTGGTGTTGAGGAATCCTGCATCCAACGGACACTTTTACATCTTTTTCATTTATTTTATAAATGTTGTGGGGTCTGTCCCAAATCCATCTTAGTATTGTAGAGGATCGTAGACAGATAGACAGTCAGGATAGTTTAGTTTCGTTATTTGCATTATAAGATTTCTATTGTGAGACTTAACTATCATTTTAACCAAAAACATTTATTTTAAGTTATTTGTGAGATGTTCTTGCTTTATATTGAGTTAAGTCTTCGCATAAGTTAAGTAAGTCAGGCAAGGGCCGCTCAAGGCCCAAACAATGAGTCATTGGGTGCCGGTCACGTTATAGGGTGTGGATCGTGACTTGTCAATTTATAAGTTCAAAATGAGGTTGGACGTGAATGGAATAGAGTTTTCCTATCAAAACTCCATCTACAACCCAACCTTCTGCCAAGTTTGCCGTTGTTCTTTATTTACCGCCTCTCGTCTCAAGTCCCCTGGTCTCCTGTTGTCCTTTACACATTAAATCTTACCCAAAATTGGTCGCTTTGCCCGCAAGCACAACTCATGAATCCATTTATGTGTCATGCTTCCCGGAAGGAAGGGTTTGTGGGAGACTAGTAACAGGGAGGGTGGGTGGGGGTTGGGGGTGGCCCTTTCCTCTCGGGTGAGGTGGAGGGGAGAAGGGGGGGAGGGGGGGGGGGGGGGGGGGGGGGGGGGGAGGGGGGGGGGGTGGGGGGGGAAAAGGGTGGGGGTGGGGGGGTGGGGGGGGCGTGGGGGGGGGGGGGGGGGGGGAAATGGGGGTGGGTGGGGAGGGGGGGAGGGGGGGGGGGGTCGGGGGGGGGGGGGGGGGGGGGGGAGCGGGGGGCGGGGGGGGGGGGGGGCGTGGGTGGGGGGGGGGGGGGGGGGGGGGTGGGGGGGGGAGGGGGGGGGGGGGGGGTGGAAGGTGGGGGAAAGGGAGTTGGGGGGGGGAAAGGGGGGGGGAGGGGGAGGGGGGGGGGGGGGGGGTGGGGGAGGGGAAAAGGGGGGGGGGGGGGGGGAGGGGGGGGGGGGGGGGGGGGGGGGGAAAAGGGAGGGGGGGGGGGGGGACAGGGGGGGGGGGGGGGGGGTGCGAATGGGGGGGGGGGGGGGGGGGGGGGAGGGGGGGGGGGAGGGGGGAGGGGGGGGGGGGGGGGAAAGGGGGAAAGGGGGGAATGGGGGGTGGCGGGGGGGAGGGCGGGGGAAAGGGGGGCGGTGGGGGGGGGGGGGGGGGGGAAAAGGTGTGGGCGGGGGAAGTGGGGGGGGGGGGGGGGGGGGGGGGGGGGTGGGGGAAATGGGGGGAGGGGGGGGGGGGGAAGGGGGTGGGGGGGAGGGGGGGGGGGGGGGGGAAAGGGGGCGGGGGGGGGGGGGGGGGTGGGGGGGGGGGGGGTGGGGGGGAGGGAAAGGTGGGGGGGGGGGGGGGGGGGGGGGGGGGGAAAGGAGGGGGAAGGGGGGGGGGGGGGGTGGTGGGGAAGGGGGGGGGGGGGGGGGGGGGGGGAGGGGGGTTGAAAGTTGGTGTTTGTTTATGTGAAAAATGGGTGGGGGTGTGTTTTGGTGGTTGTGGGTTGGGGGGTGGGGTTCTTTTTTTTTTGTCCCGTTGATTGTGGGGGGGTGTGTAAATGTTTTTTGTTGTTTGTTTTTTTTGTGATTTGGTGTTGCTTGTGTAAAAAATATTTTTTTTTTTTTTATTTTTTTGTGTTGTTTGTTTTTGTGTTTTTTTTTATTTTTGTTTGTTTGTTTTATTTTGTTAAAAAAATTGGTAGGATACATGTTTGCCTTCAAGAAGACATTACAATGATTGCATGTAGTTTATTGGACCAAATTTTTTGTGGTAGTTTGTGATGATTTTATAAATTAGTATGTTTAGTTCGAATGGGTAATTACAGTATTTTTATAAGTTCAAATGAGGTATGTATTGGAAATAGAGTTTTTTTACCACGAAATAAATATTCTAAAATCAAAAATTATGAAATGCTCAAAGTTTCTCTTTATTTAACAACTACACTACTCGCGCCAAACTGGTCATAATGATTTATTTAAAATTAAATTATCAAAATTGGGGGCATTGGAAGAGAATTTCATTGACCTACATTTTCAATGTTCATCACTCACCTAATTTGTACGTACTTAAAGATCTAGTATGTAACATTGTTTGCCTTCAAGAGCAGTCACACACTGGTTGCATTTAGTTTTTTTGACCAAATTTTTGTGGGTGTTGTTTGAGGGGATTTAATAAGTCTGTATGTTCGTGTGAAGGGTTAAGTATCGATGTTATCAGTCAAATGAGGGTATTAGATAAAATAGAGCTTTCTATACTCGAAAATAATATCTAAAGTCAAAAATTATGAATACATTCAAAGTTTCTCATATTTACAACTGCACGAGTCTATGGTATAAAATGCTTATAAGTCTTACTTCTAACATTTAAATGATAGCTTTGTAGTTTTTAGAACAAACTTTTTGTAGGTGTTTGCGATGATTTAATTAAAATTATGGTGTTAGTTTAAAGGGAGTAATATAGGTTTTTTTTTTTATAAGTTAAATGATGTGAAATAAAGTTTCTGTACCGAAAACTAAACATCGGAAGTCAACTGTGAACAGTTCGAAGGTTTCCTTATTTAAACTACACTCTATACATGGTTAAACTGGGTCATAAGGCATAATGCCTTGACTTTTAAACATTAAATGATACAAAAAATAGTGACATTTGAAAAAGAAAAACTAGTGTCGAGGAGAGTGAGGAACTTTTGATTTAAAATACTGCAAACGGGTTCCAAATTGTGATTGTAATTTATTTTTTGGAACTACCATTGGCAATAGAAAGAGAGATTCTTGAGGTTGAGAGGAAGGGGGATACAAATTATACCCCTCGATTGTTGTGGCTCCCACGGTAAAAAAATACCATGAAGTGTTTTGGTTCTATTTAGATTATTCTCATTACAACCACAATGGATTTTGCCCAATAAAACAGTGTAGGGCTGGTATATTGACTAACTGGTAAGTTAAATTTTGATGGCAATTTTCATGAATTTTGGTGATCATTGTTTGATGTTTCATTAATGTGTGGAGGACAAAAAATGTTTTCAATAATAATAAAAGAAAAAAATCAATTGTTATTTTAGTGGCTATGATGTAGGGTGATTGTTCCACTAAGAAGGCGCTCGAGTGACATAGTGTAATTCACTTCCTTCCTTGTGAGTTAATTATTTTAGTGTTTCAAGTAAAAAATTCACTCGAAAGTTTGTAAAGAGGTATTATCCATTGAGATGTAAATAAAAACTAAATTTTAATACAGAATTGATATCCCATGTGCAATTACGTGTTATCAAAAAAACAAGTTGAATAAATAGACTTTTTTGGAGACTTTGATTGTAATAGACTATTACTTCTGTATTGATTATTTCTTTTTTTTTTAAAAAATAGAGTCATTAATGATTACACTCCACTTTAAGCTATTTAACTTCCCTGTTAAATTAGATTAGAAAGTGTAGAAACAAAGAAAGTCAATTGGCCCTTTGACTTTATGACTCTCATCTAGGTGATCAAAAATAACTCAAAAGGTAATTTGTCCAATCCGATAAATTTTAGTTGGAGCTCAAGAATTGAATTTGGTTATTCTCAACTCATTCAAGTCTAATCAATTTAAGAGAATCTCAATTGAAGCCCAATCATCACAATTTCAATCCGTTTTAAAGACTTTTTACTAGAATTATGTTTCCATATAAATGTATGAATATTATTATCTATTTAACATCTTTTAGAATTAATCTATTCATTTATTAAATTGTTTTAAAGGAAATCTTAAGCTAAATTCGACTAATAGTGATTATTAAAGTTAAAATTGAGGATTAATCGAGTCAAAATTGGGTGGGTCAAGCCATTTTTTAGCAATTTGAACCACACATTTGAGCCCAAAGTAAACTTGGGCGGGTTGGTCAAGAGCCAACCCAATTTATTTAAACCCATTTTAAGATATCCAATTTCAAAACCAACTGCCAATTGACAGTCATTACTCTCAAGTCTTATCTAATTTAATTTTTCCTTCTCAATTATTTTATCCTAATTTCATCCCCATTGTTGGGATCAACTTTCTCTCCAAGGTGTTGTTTTGTACTCCCCTCTTTCTATTTTAATGGTTTATTGCATATTAGATCAATTGTGCTTGAAATCAATTAGTCGGGTTGTGTTATGTGTTTACCTCAATGTATGGTGTTCGAGTATAAGGTCATTAGGCAACACACGCAAGAGTGTAGTAGTGATCAATAAACGTCCAGTTCAAATTCTACTGAGAAGAAAACACCATAAGTGATTCTTGACGAAGGCTTAATAAACAATAATAGTCTTAGATTTTTCTGAAAAATAATGGAACTAGTTGAACTGCGCTAAAAGTTGATTTAGAGACCTTGGTGTATCAAAAAAAAAAGCTTTGGGAACTTCCTTCCTTTATTATGACCAGGAAATGTTCCAAACATAATTGATATCACCTGTATAGATATTTTTTTTCCCCATTGTGCCTTATTTTTCACTATGTGAGAATAGATTCCAAGAGATTGTAGGTGTTTTGAGACACACTCGTACTCGTTCATAATTTTAGTTTGTTCCACTATTAAAAAAGTGCAAATTACATGGGGATATTACCTGAGAAAATTGTCGCAAATAGTACTTGCAATTTTTCTCGAAAGAATCTTAAATTCCTCAATATTAAAATAAATTATCTGTGAAAAGCAAGATCGCCCACAAAATTCGCAGGTAAAAATTTGGTGTCATTTTGCCCAAAATGAGTTCCGCCGATATTACCTAAGAAATCATATCCACGAATATATCTCAGTAAATCCCTGGTATCTTTTTAATTTGTAGGAAAATTTTAGATTGTTTAAAAAATTATTTTGGGGGATTCAATTATCATATTAGACCATTTATCCTTTTAAATGTTTGATCTTTTACACTTACTTATAATTTAATTAGAATATAACCAATTAAAACTCACTTAAAGTTTTAGCAATTGGAAAATAATCATAAGACCAATTTAAAATTCATTTTTGCTTCACTCCTAATACACTAAACTAGAAGTTTTTCTCTCTAAAACCCACATGCAGTGGATTGGAAAAAAGTTTCCACTGCGTTTGTCAGTGCTCCAAAGGGGGGCTAAGGCGAAAATATTAGAATTTTTCATCTCAAAGCTCACCAATGGTGGAAGAAGTTCATTACCTCAAATAGTCCCAAGCTAACTCGAGTGCTTATTTCCAAGGGGGCGATTTTTTCAAAGTAGATACTACGAAGCCCAAAAGATGTCCCTGGCATCACTCAAAATCGAGTTAATCTACCCGATCTTTGCTTAGATAACTTGGTCAGGATTATTGTGGTTTTAAAGTTTAGCTCATTTTTTCTTTTTTGGAGAAGATGAGTGTGATGTCCCACTTATTTTGTGTTTCTGCTCTAGGTGGCTTGTTGAATTTAAATTTTCTACAAGTGACTATGTTGTTCTAAAATCGGGTATCTTCAATTTCAAAGCTTATGGAGTTTAATCTGCAAATTTCAAGCTCTGTGGTTAATTGGGTAAAACATTTTTTTGCAAATCAAATCTCTGCTTAATAACTTGGTCGATGATCATTGCGGTTTTTTAAGTTTAGCTCAGTTTTGTCTTTTTTTCATTACTATAATTTCTTCTTAGGTGCTTTTCAATGTTGTTAGCCTTTTTGTTTATGAATGGTTTGGTTGGATCCACTTTGCACACCCACACCCATATATATATATATCTAATAACCGATTGGTGGGGTAACCTGGGCACCAATGTTGAGAAGATGAGTGTATGTCCTTATTATGTGTCTTCTCTCTAGCTTGTTACGTTAAATTTTCTGCAATTGATGTTTGTTCTAACTTCTAAAATTCCTTCCTTTACATGCGTCTTGATGGATGCAAATCTAGAAACTTGACAACAAATAGAAAGGAATTGATGCATTACACCTATTTATGGGTTTTTTGCATTGAGTTTTGTGTGCAAATGAGAAATGATTGGATCTCTTAAATTTTGAGAAGAAAACCCGGGGATGAGGCTGGGGGTGCGTGGAGTACGTATATGATGAACGCATAAAAGAGAAAAAACCACACACACAAAATAGAATCTAGGCAGTACGGAACTTTTCGTGATAATAGAAAGGACTGGAGATCATTGAACATAGGACAGTTTCGGGCAATTTAATGGCATGAAGTACGGCAACTGCGGAAATTCAGAAAGAGAAACTGAAAACAAAGAATCAATAAAAAACAAGAACTTCAATTGGGAAGTGAATTATTGAATGTTGCGAAGTATTAGGGGCAAATTTACTGTGTGGAGTAATACAAATGTGGGAAGAGAAAATCAAAGCATAGAAGAATTTTGTTGATGATAACAGAAAGTTATGGAGCTCTGTGAAGCTTTGGGAAGTATCCAGGGAAATTTAGTGTGTCGAGTATAAGAATGCGGCAAAGAGAGAGAAAGAATAGTGGAAAGGGTCAATGAAAGAGTTTCGATATCGTTTTTAATCTGAAAAGAATACACATCATACGTATACACTTTCTTGAATTGAGAATGTTTTCAGGTAGATTAGCTACTAAACTATAACCAAGTAAATGGAATTTCCCTGTCGAAGCAGTTCTTGCCATATAGGAATAGGTCAATGGAAAGGGAGACTTGGCGCCAAGCACTAGCTTAACAACAATCCACAAATACTCGAGAAGATGGGGCATTGATGGCCAATAATGGACCTCTGCCATTCCACACAGACAGGTTGCTACGGTGGAAGGACAAATTTGAGTTATTCCAATGCAAATGATCATTGCTTTCACAAGGGGCTTACATACCTTTCTTTGAGACAAAGATCCAAATATTTTTTTGAGGTGCTCACCGCTTAGGTAGTTGAGTGTTGAGTTTTTGAAAGCTACCTTTTCTTTATAATGATTTCCATTGATTTCACCTTACATTCACTATTCAAGAACAAAGTTCAAATAATTCAACCTATGGACTCTATGAAACCTCTGTGCTTGTCGTTTCATAAACGGTCAATAAAAGGACGGCTTCAACATGCCTCCTGATATATACCATATTTGCTTTGCCCAAATGCATGTGTTTTATATGTTTGCGGAAGGTGAAGCTTTCAGATAAGGTATCTTGGTCATGGCATTTAGTATTAGTTATTGAAGTATTATGTCCGTGTTCATTTGTTGTTCTCCCTTTGTAATCTTGATTTCTTGCTTTATACATCCATATCTATGTGGTTTCTAAGATACTAAAGAACAAATCAGGTATGTATTAATGTAGGTATGTATATATGTAGTAGGTTTTGGGGTAAGTAACCTAATATTTGACAATATCAATTCGAATTAAAAGTTCTAGCAAGAATCTTGATTAATATTAATTTGTAATGCGTAGAGTAAAAGGAAGCCACAAAGATAGAACATTTTCACAAAAAGAATAATAATGTACCAACACACTGTTTGCGACCATATAACTTCATATAAGTTCATGGACTTGTTTCAAAGTAGATCAGTGTTTACTATTGTCAAGCACTGAATACAATTAGAAACATTGAAAAGAAGTCAAAGAAAAAACATCTTCCTGCTGCCGATTGCTTGACAACATCATCAAATCATGTCTGAGACATATGCTATTTTTGAGACGGTAACCTGCTATATGATATAGTGGGGAAACAGTTTTGTACTTCAATTCTAAAGGCAATTTCTTTAAGAAGGAGTTAGCGTAGAATTATTTGGGGCAATGATGATAGATGTGTTGCATCTTAAGTAGTGAGTTTGTGAAGGTTGAGGTTTCTGTCTTTTATGAACTTTCCTTAGTCCACATTTAATATATACGCGTGCCCGTTTTCAACTCATAAGTTCACATTCAGTTATGAGCTATCTTTGAATTATATGGTATATCAAGTCAATGGGGCTTCATGCTAAAGTCTTGAGCTATAGCTTTGAATAGGTGATAGAAGAACTCAATGTGTTAATTGCTTCATCCAGGGGTTCGTATAGTGTCTGCAGCACATCATGTTTATGAATTGAGTGCACGATCGAGTTTGAATCCTACCACAAAAATGCCGTGTATTCAAAAGAGGAGGGATCCTATGATTCTCTAACTAATGTGTCAATTGAACCTCGCGGATTCCTCAGTTATTCAAAAAAACGAACAGATATATGGACATCAATTTTTTCATTGAAGCTATGGAGACATATATTTTATGTAGTCAAGGGTACCAGCTGATAGACGAGGTGAGGGAAGTCACTCATCCAAATGATATGACCTGCTTTTTTTTCTTATACTAAGTAATAGTATAGCATATTAAGTATCATGTTTCATCATTAGTTGGGCGGATGTAGGCCATTGATGGGTTCGCAGTACCCAGTAGCGTTGTTTCAAACTCTATATCATTTGTGTCAAAATATTACACGTAAATAATTAAATCTCCCGGTCCCCATTTATTGTCATGTATTAGGATTCAGAACCAATAAACTAAACAGCTTTATTTCGACTTTGACCTAAGACGTCCTTAGTTTCCTCTGTGGTCTAAGTATGATCTTCCTTCATAAACCTTATACTCACTTGAGATATAAAAATATAATCGTCTATAATATTAAATTATATCATATGGCCTTTATTTCTAGGTAAGGTGATAAATAGAATAGAACTGCTCTAATACATGATTGGAAAGAAATAGCTTATAGCTCTGTTATTTTCCATTCAACAAATGTCGAGCCTCAAATATTTATGTTCATTAACTGTTCTGGTTCCATTCCTCAGGTTACCGCCCACAAGAAAAAATCTAGTTTGACTTAAAGATTGCGCTGACAGGTTGTTTTTTTCACAACAGATCTTTCTATCGAATTCAAATATTTCTGTGTCTAACGAGAGTGAGGTTTGCATAACTAACATGTTTACCGGCAGGGACGGTCATTAAATTCTTTGACCTATTTTTTTCCTTTTTATTTGTTCTTGTTGATCGTATAATATTTCTTCCTTCATTGACGACAACTTTGCATCTAACTTCCAGTCTAGTTTGCATCTTCCTCATGGGTCGCAATAGATTGTGAGAAGAAAATTGCGGATCCAACATCCCGAAAAGGTTCGTATTCAAATCTCCAGGATATGCATTGTGAAGAAATCAAATGAGCTGGCGTTGTATTGTGGTACATTGGCGTTGTTGATTTTTCACCTCCAGCTGGTCAACAGACTACACTATTCTATCAAATAAAGGTTAATGAAATTTCTAGAATGATCTTCTTTGTTTGAACATTTTACTTCCTTATGATACAAATGTGATATGATTTATTTTGGTTGCTTAGTGTTGAGACTCATGATCGAAGCTTGACATCTGTGAATCCGCGGTAATGTTTAAAATTTTCAATAATCCAACTCCATGGAACTACTATGCAATTCCTTTAACTGACTATCTCTCAAAATGCTTTTTTATCGTCCCAATTGAAATGATTGTTTGAAGACCCATACCAAATCTAATGAACAGGTATTAATCACGTTTTATACATCTTTTACTGATCAACAGCCTCTACCGGGGCAAGTCCGTGAGTTTCGTCGTACCGTACATGAGGGTTTATTTTTGCAGCTTTTGATGCAGAGTCTCAACAGTCGAAAATCTGAAGGCCAAATGGTTGAAAAATACTATGTATGACACGCTCCTTTGGACTCCATTTATCTTTATTAGCTATTAGTCGTCCCTATGCGGATTCCATCGAATTTCTCTCTTTCTTTACCTTTTTCTTTTTTTGGTTGGTATTTTCACATATTGAATACTTTGTCATTTTTTTTGCTGGGTATATTCACGATGCTATGATATCACGTGCTTTAGTGCTGAGGTAAGATCTGATGCTCACCACATAAGTGTATACATATGGTGATCTTTACACCAGTATTTTTAAACTTATATTTTATTACTCTGAAACTCGTATATTGATATTTTTTCATGTATTTCCATATTAGGCGCTCATGAGACTAAGCTTAATGAGCTCAAAGAAACACTAAGGGAGGCACAACAGAAATAAGGTTCTTGTGTCTTCTTTTTTGTCGTGCATCTCTTTTTGATATTCTATTTTTAAAAAATGAAAAATATTTTTCTTCTATAACGGGGTGCAGGTGTATTGCAATCCGCAAGTGGAGAATATCAGCTCATTCCAAGACGCTGAAGCATCGAGCAGTCATTATGAGTAATATGGAACAATTTCAACAATCAACAAAAAGTTTTGAGCCATATCTCAAGGCTAACACTTTAGGCAACACAGAGGATACGGCTGCTGCATGTAAAAAATCTTCAATATTTAAATGGCTTACTGGTAAACACTCTTTTGAGTGATCTATATATTGTTCTAGTTACCTAAAGTTGTCTATCTCTGAATAAGAAGAAAAACGACATTACTATATCCTTTCAGATTGCCAAAACATGCAAATGATTGAAAGATTGTTTTTCTCTCGAACCCAAAATTAATGACAGTCCAGAGGTCTTCTTTTTTCCACTCCCTCATCAGGAGGTTCAATAAGAGTTCCGCTCCACCCTCCAGCCTACTCAGACCCTCAAATACCGTTTAGGAGGTAGTTTGACCATCTAATTTGCAGTGAATAAAATTTTAGTACACATATTAGGGGTGTACCGTATATATAAGTACAATGACACATATCTTGGACACCCTTTTAAAATAACAGTTGTGCTATTTCTGGACCCCTTTATAGATAATTCACCTATCTACACTTCATCCTTCATCAGCAAAGTTTTGGTAAACTAGATGTCCCGGCATTGGTATATATTAGTATATATAGTACATACCTTCTAATACACAGTCTCAACACGTTGATGATCGGAACGTATTTTATACTCCTTTGATTATAGCCATCCGTACTAATAAGTGAACTAGATCTATAGCAACTTATTAATTTTTTTCAAAATTGTGCGTGTTACTCTGCTGAATCTTGCTTGTCTGGATTTGTAGGAACCAGTAGGATGGACGTTTTGAAACAGGCGGATCCGCGTGGAGAAGTAGCTGCGGGTGTCGCAACTGCTGCAGCAGGGGGCAATATAATTATGTTAATTAAGAACTAGTAGAATCAATAACGTGGCAACCAAAGCAGCATGCAAGTATGATAATTTTTGCCTCTGACTAGTGTGAATTCAACTTTTAATAATGGCATCAAAACATGGTATTTGTTTTTTGAATAGAAACAGTTTGGTTTTTTGTTTGGTAACTTTTGATCCCCTGAGGTTCAAATGTTTTGTTTTTTTCTGCATCTTGAATTAGACTAGACAAAAGAATCTGAAAAACTAACTTCAATTCATTTGTAAGTGGTCAATAATCTTAACTCCTAGACTTAAAAGTAACTCTACAAAATTTGACATGTTAAGTGTTTGAGGAGCAAAGTTTTCTTTTCAATCCTTAGAACTTCTCAAAATAATTTGGGCTATAAAAATTAAGTTCCCTACTCATACATTTATATATTGGACTTTCGTAATCGTGGGTCAGAATTTTAACAAAGGAATTCAAAAAAATTGCAAGAATTTCACGAAATTGAATTCAAAAATTGTGCGATGGCAAACGATTTTCGAACTACGTTGGCATTATACTGACAGTTTTGCTATGATCCTGGGATGAAAATTTTGATGAATACACAAATAACATTGTATGTTTGTCCTATTTCATGATATATTTCTGAAATCAATTGAACCCCTTATTTGTTCACTAAGCCATAAATGCCTTTTAGTGGCAATTATTTAAGGGCCTTACCAAATTGCCTTAATTAGTATGTCTAGTCTACTTAATCCCCGCGATTAAGATTAGTCCCGGTAAAAATCACCTTTAGTGGAACTTAGTAAAAAATGTAATCAAAGCCTGTGCCAATTGAAAATCAACCTCCAATATTATACCTGTCCAACCTCTATAATTAATATTAGATAAATTAGTAATCTCTCTAAATAATATTTTTTTCTGATTCTTACTGCATCAATGAAAAAAATTATCAATTTCGATAAGATAATATACTATTTTCAGAATACCCCTATATAAATATATGGTCCCATTAATAGCATAAATTAATAATGTTTTAAAGTACAAATATATTAAGACAAATTTAGTGAATATGATGTATTGATATTTTGGTTTTTCTTAAAATGTAAATTCTAGTTGAAGCTCACATCTATAACTTTTCTTATTACCCAAAGCATCAGTGGTTAGCCTTTCGAACTGCATGATTAAATTGTGAAAGAGTCAACCTAGAGTGCGATAAGTGTTTCTTATGTATAACTGGTTTATAAAAGTATGTGATCATGTTTCAACTTCATCATTAAACATTTCTTTTTCCGATGGTATCCGACTTTTCTTCTACGTTCTGGATTTCTGGACATGTATCACTTTTCACTCGATCATCCACGCTTATTCTTTATTTGGGTAACCGAGATTCATCAATCATGACCTTAATTCATAAATACGTTGTCATAGTAGGTTCAATGTCAATTATCTAAGATTGTTCCTCTAACAGATTTTTACAGTGTCAGTTCGAAATAACTGTATTGTATTTTTGCTGAACATTTGTTATCCACAACGGAATTTTAAAAATGAAAGCCACCCAAAATATTGAGATTTATTGATCAGTTTTGTCCATGTTCATATCGTTTCTAATATCCCTAGCGCAAAATTTGTTCAAACTTCTTATACTTCATGTATAATTTTTTTATGGAAAAGCAATACATATGATAACTGATTTAGTAAGATAAATTTTTGGAATATAATTAAATTGACCTTTATTAAATCTCAAATAATTTTTAAAATTAATAAACATATAATTTATGAATTAAATAATATTAATAAAATAATGAAATTTCATATTCACCCCTAATATTAATTTAGATAGGTATCACATAGCGTCTGATATTAATTTATAGAGTTTTGTACTATGACAATAGATTGAAGCCAGAGGCAAAATTCATCTGACACCTAAATCTCCATAGCCCTCCGATCTGAAGCCTCTGATATCCTTCATGGCACTCTCTCTGTCCCTCAGATCATATTTCCATCGACACCTCTTGTTGTTGAGTAAAAAAAAAATTTAAGGTTTTGATCTCTCTGTCCCTGTTTTTTAGGGTCTAATGTAATCCAAGGCATAACTCAAACTAGTTGTGATGGACATTACATTGCCTCCGGTCTATTTGATGGTCCGTTCTCAAACACTCCGTTGTTTCAATCAGGTTATTTTTTTTGATTATCCATTGTTCATTTCATTTTGACATTATTTATCAATGTGACATGAGTTCTGCTTGGTTGAACTTTTAAGGCAGTTGTAATTCTCCTACCGTAAATTCAATTTTAAGGTAATCGTCAGTGATTTTTATGCTCTGTTAGTCCCATTGTTTGGATGAAGTTTATATATTCTCTCTCCCATTGTTAAGTTCACTGCTAGTAATTTTTGTTAATTTATTGGAAAAAGTTTCGGTGTCATGTACTCTTAGCTTTTGTAAAAAGTGATAGTTATTTTTGAGAGTGTCGGGTTCGTTCGGTTTTCATTTGCTTCAGTTCTGAAGATTTAAAAAAAGTGTTTCTGTTATGCTCGGTTTTTGGTTGTATTTTGGACATTTCAACTACTATTAAGTTCAGTTTTAAGATGATATTCCTTGATTTTGTTCTTCTTTGTTTTTTTCTATTGCTGATTGAACTGCATACTTTTCCTGCCTATCATGCTCATTCTAGCCCTATTTTCTGTTGATTTATGAGCTCCTTTTTTCTATTTTTAGTGCTAATTTCCTGCATAGACAATGATTTTGTAGAAATGATATATTTTGCTTTGATATTTTTGCGAGGTCCAAGTTCCACACTATTTAAATTGTCCCTTCCTTTTCATGGATATGGTCTAATAGCCAAAGAGGAAAAAGAACATCAGAAGAAAAGATCTATGTGGTATCGAGGAATTTTCATCAAATAAAGTAAGTCATAATTGTTTCAAGTTTTAATAGAAATGTCTAACTATATAGTTATGGTGAGCCTCTAAGCAATTGTGTAACTGATACATTGGGGCAGTGGGATATCTCTCTCCTAATAGACAAGTTTTAACGAACACCATGATAATCATGGTTGACTTCATGGCATTTGGTAGCCTAACTTGAATAGTTTCTTGATGGCTTGACTAAATGGAAGTACTCTAGCTACACTGCCAAAACTTTTATAGGTTGCCCTGATTTTCATATTTCCATGTACTACCTGTGTTTAGAGAGGTAGTCATACGTATTTCACAACCTATAATAAACTGGATATAGAGTATCGTGGAAATTTTATTCCGATGATTAGTATAAAGGATACCTTCCGATATCTAAGGTCATATTTTCAAATTGAATGACATGTACAATGGCCCTCTAAACACATTTTGAAACAGCACATATTAGGTGTTCTAGCAAATATAAAAAAGGAAAGATACATTCTTTTTTAGACAGACTAAAAGGGCATGTAATACAAACAAATTGGCACGGGAAGAGGAAGTAATTTCTTTTCATTTAATGAACCTGTTAGTATTCGGGTATCAGGGGACCTATCCTTTCCCGTAATTGTGTTTTAGAAATCCTCTAAATTGAATGACTTTATGACACAATGGAAGCCACTACTTGTAGTTTGTTTAGATTGATAAATACTTCCTTGAAATCTCTGTGAACATATGATTTTAGTACTACGTCCGCTAAAGATTCCAAAACCTTTTGTGAGATTAAACACCAAAATCATTAGCCTATCTTGGTTGCTAGCTCATGATAGGCAGAATTGCGACGGACTAAGTATCACTTGTTGTGAAAGATTCCATCTCCTACTAGTGTGAATTAGGGATACTATAGTATGCATCACTTTGGGTGAAGTAGCTTACGGGCGGAATATATGCTGATAGAAGGAAAATTATTAAATTGAGGCCTGAGACACGAGATGAAGAGGTTGGGAAATATATAGTCTTAGAACTTTTTTGCAAAAAAAAAAAGCTCCCACACACTAATCCCAATGTAATTTTTAAATCAACTCCCAACCTTCACCTAACCGACGATCCTGGTCTGTTCAACAGAAGAGCCTCCCTCCCTCTTTCTTTTCTGAAAATCTCCTTCCAACCAAACCGCTTCGAGAACCCGCGACTCATCCCTAAGACTCAATCACTTACACCTACATCATCACCAGAAAGTCCCCTCACGCACTCGCATGCGCCACCGCTTCTTCGAAGACGTCGACGTCACGCTAGGCACGCGCCGCGCGTGAGTCGCAAAACTCAAATTCCTTCTTTTGTGTGGCGTTCGATTGGTCCAGTTCACAAGGGATTTCACCTCCCACTCCTCTTTTCGTTAAAGCACTTTCGTTTCTTGTCGTCATTTTCAGGGAGAGATGGATAAATAATCATTTTCAAATTTGGAGGTAAGTCTTATGAACTTAACTGATACAGCTAGCCTCTAATTCTAGGTTTAAATGGGTGGAGAGTGTTTGCACGGTATGTGAGAAAAATGATTTGAGTAGAGTAGCTCTACAGGGCTATGCGAAGATTAATGAAGCTTCAGAAATCAAGGAAAATCCTTCAAAAACTTGGAGATGCAGAGATTTAACTATCCTATTTATTGCTCTTTGAAGTACAATAATATGTAGATTTATTCTGTTATTACTGTTAAAGAAATGACCTCTTACTTCTAGACTTCGACGTCACAACGCGACACACGCTGTTGCGTGAGTAACCAAAACTCAAAATCCCGTCTTTTTTTGTGGTTCAATCCGGCCATAAGGGTTTCACCTCTCCCCTCCGCTTCTCGTTCACAAAGCACTGCTCTTTTCTTTCTTCAATTTTCACAGGGGGGATTGACACATAATCCTTTTCAAATTGGGGGTAGTCTTACGACTTAACTAAATACCAAGCTAGCCTCACATTTCTAGGTTTGAAATTGGTGGAGAGTGTTTGGACGGTATGATGAGAAAAAATGAGTTGAGTAGAGTAGATCTACATTTCCTATGCAGAAGATTTTAATGAAGCCTTCAAATTCAATGGAAAAACTTCAAACTTGGAGATGCAGAGATTTAACTATATTTATTGCTCTTTGGAAAAAAGTACAATAAATATGGGTAGATTTTATGTCTTTAATTACTGTTAGGGAGGCTGACCATTTCTTCTAAGACTTTGACGTCACCGCGACACGTCGCTGGTGCGTGAGTCGACAAACTAGAAAATCCGTTCTTTTTTTTGTGGTTTCAATCCAGCCCACCAAGGGATTTCACCTCCCACTTTGGCTTCCGTTTAAAGCCTTCTTTTCTTCTCTCATTTTTCAGGGTGGAATGACACCATACTCTTTTTCAAATTAGGGGGTATCTTATTACTTAACTAATACAAGATCGCCCTCAGATCTAGGTTTGAATGGGTGGAATGGTTGGGGCGGTATGTGAGAAAAATGCAGTTGAGTAGATGTAGATCTACATTTCCTATGCAGAAGATTTAATTAATCTCAGATTCAAAGGAAAATACTCAAACTTATAGATGCTCAGAGATTTAACTATTATTTATTGCTCTTTGAAGTATAATAATATGGTAGAATATGTCTGTTTTATTGTTAAGGGAGAGCTGACCACTTCTTCTCAGACTCGACGTCACGCGCTCTACGCGCTGGCGCGTGAGTCGACAAAACTCAGATTCCTTCTTTTTTGTGGTTCGCTCCATGCCACAAGGATTTCACCTCCCACTTCGCTTTCGTTTAAAGTACTTTCTTTTCTTTTCTTCATTTCAATGCAACCCTGGGAAGAGATGGATAACAAAGCTTTTTCAAATATGGGGTAAGTCTTATGACTTAACTGATACGGCTTAGATCTGATTCTAGGTTTTTTGAATGGCGCGAGGAGAGTGTGCGGCGGTATGTGAGAAAATGACGTTGAGTAGTATTATCTCTAACAGATGGCCTTTGCAGTAAGATTTAATGAAGCTTCATAATCAAAGGAAAATCCTTCAAAACTTATAGATGCAAGATTTAACTACTCTTATTTATTTGCTCTTTGAAGTACATCAATATGGTAGATTATGTCTGTTATACTGTGAAGGAGAGAATGCCCCTTCTTCTCAGACTTCCGTCACGCCGACCCGCTTACGCGCGTGAGTCGACAAAACTCAGAGTTCCCTTTTTTTTGGGTTCGATCCAGTCCACAAGGAATTTCACCTCCCACCTCCCCCCGCTTTGCTTTCGTTTAAGCCTTTCGTCTCCTTTTTCTTCATTATTCCGGGGAGAGATGGATAACAAAACTTTTTCAATTAGGGGGAAGCCTTATGGACTTATTCTGATAACGATCTAGCTCTGATTCTAAGGTTTGGAATGGGCTGAGAGTGTAGCACGGTATTGTGAGAAAATGAAGTTCAATAGACGTAGCTCACAGTGGCTATGGTGCAGAAGATTTAATGAAGCTTTTGAAATCAAAAGGAAAATCCTTGCAAAACTTTGAGAGGCAGAGAATTTTAACTACTCTTGGTTATTGCTCTTTGAAGGACAAAATAGGTAGATTTAGGTCGTTATTACTGTTAAGAGAGAGCTGACCACTTCTTCAATACTTCGATGTCACGCCGACAAGCTGCCGGGGCGGCGTGAGGGTCTACAAAACTCAGAATCCTTCTTTTTGGGGGGTTCGGGTCCAGGCCTACGGTAGGGATTGTCACCTCCACTCCGCTTGTCGGGTGTAAAATACGTTCGTTTCCTTTCTTGCAATTTTGCATGTGTGTTGGCTCGAGGTGGGATAACAAGCCCAAATGGTCTTTTATTCAAGGCAGACGCAATTAATGACTGCCGTGCGGTTCTACAAGTGAGTGTGTAGTTTCAGAGGGATCAAAGGAGATATCCCAATAATTGGGCAAGCTTGATATCAAAAAGGCATATGATCATGTCAATTTGGAGTTTCTCTTAATAATCTTGAGGCAGATGGGATTTTGTGAGACAATAACTATATGGATAGGTTTTTGCATCAAAACTGTCGGTTTCCTCCATACTTTGTTAATTGAGAACCTGTTGGTCTGTTTTTTTGGCCTCTGAGAAGTAGAAGGATTACCACAGGGACATCCTCTCTCTTCTTTCCTATTTATTTTAGCTATGGAGGGTCTAAACAGTAATGAATTAGAATGGCCAATCAACAGGACTAGTATAAGGGTTTTCATTCAACATTGGTAATCAGTTAGGGTCATTTTTGCAAATAATCCCTTTTTTATGTGGCAGATGAACACACTCATATTTTGTGATGCCAAGCAGAACAATTTTAGTTACATTAGAGTTTTTTGGTGATTTCCTAAGGCCAATCTCCTGGATTGGCTGTGACTGTGGGAGAAGCATCATCTTCCAAGTCAAGGAAGTGCAAATATTCAGTTGTTGGCAAGATTTTGCAATGCAAGTAAGCACTTCCCAATTACTTACCTGGAAGCCTTTGGGGATAATCACAATGTTTGGTTCTTTGGGATGGGATCATTGAGAAAGACATGAAGAGGTTGGCTCATTTGAGGCACACTATCTGTCTCTGGAGGAAGAGTCACTCTGACAATTCAGCCTAGATGCGTTGCTACATATATTATGCCACTTTTCCCTTTACCAACAAAAGGTAGAAGAGATTTGGATAAGTTGAAGTGTATTTCTATGGCCAGGAACAAAGAAGCAAAAATACACTTAGTTAAATGACAGCAACCTTACTGAGCAAGAGGACAGGGGGGTCCTTCCATAATAACTCTCACGAGTCCTTGATAAAGTCTACTTTCTAATGGCTTTGGAGATTCTTGGTTGAAAATCAGGCATTTGGAAAGAGCAAATTTCTCAACAAGTAGGGTAGACCGAGGAGTTTGTGTCTAATGTAGTAGATTCACGTATGGGGTTCAATTTTGATATCAATCAATAAATTTATGGGATAGTCTAAACGCTAAAAAGAATTTTAGTGTTCAAGTAGGAGAGGGTAGCAAAATATTTTTTTTGGAAGTACAAGTGGATTGTCGACAAGAGTGTCTTAAAACTTGGTCTTCCCCGATCTCTTTCGTTTGTACCAACCCTGAGGCTAAAATGCTGAGATTTGGTCCCCCTCAAAAAGAACTCACATTTAGAATGATTGGAGTGGATAGAATTGCTCTGAACTGCTACTCAAATTAGGTGAATTCACGGTCCTTACTACCTAAGCGATGGTATACGATTAAAACATGGACTCTGATGGCCAATTCCCTTTTCTGTCGAGTATATAGGATAAGGTCATGGAAAAAACTCACTTCGGGAATTCATGTTCCATGAAACAAATATGGAAAGGCACCACCCAACCAAGGTGAAATGCTTCACATGGTTGGCACTAAAGGCATGTATCACTCAGGAAAAACTCAAGAAAAGAGGCTTCCAGATTGTCTGCCAATGTTTTTTTTGGTATGAGAAGGAAGAAACTACAAAACCACTTATTCCTTACAACTGTAAGTTACTGTCTGGTGTGGCGCAATGTCTACAACATTCTCAAAACCCTAGGAGATACCAGAATATACTGCTGATCTTTTGAGCTGCTGGATAGGGGGGGAGAAAGACCCAAAAAGATGGTGGCTATTTGGAAAGAAAGAAACCTTAGGTTTCATGAGAATATTACTACACTAATGGCAGAAGTTCAAGAAAATTGCATCAAACTGTTTTTTGGTGTAAAGAAGAGTATAGAAGTAGTAGATCAGTTGATAGATTTCCTAGGAATCAATGTAATTTATAGTTTTAGCTTGGTAACTTTTTGGATGTAGCCAGCTACCCTTAATGCTTAAGAGTAACAACTTTAACTTTGTCAAAAAAAAAGAAAGAAGAGGTTGCGGTCGAGGTATGGGCCTTTCAAAGCAAAAGCTACTTTAGGTGATATTATTGAGGTTTAAATGGTTGATGTGGTTTCGAAGCCTTTGAGTAATTTTCGAGTTGATAATGATTCTCGTCTAATCTATTTGACATCCTAGGAACTGATCCGTGAGGTCAACAACATTTTTGTTGGATTTCTGACTTCTAAAGCCCAACCTTCCAGAGCATGGGTTACCATTAGACTAAGGTTTTTGTTCCCTGCTCATTAAGGTGACATCTTCTGCTTATACAATTTTCCTTTGGAAATACTAGCCATGAAATATTTTTGCCCTTTTCATTGTCTTATGATTACAACAACAACTTCCTCAAGAAGTTACTTGGGTAATCACTTTATTGATGATAAGAGAAGTGCCTGGAGCCTCTTTAAAATATTAGAAAGTAATCAAAACAACAAGAAACTTCTTGATGATATGGGAAGTGAACTTTGAAGTTGGGAGTATGGGGGGCATTTAGTGAGTGGAGTAACGACTGAATGTGGAAAAGAGGAAATCAAGGCAAAGAAAACTTGTTGATGATAATCAAAAGTAATTGGAGCTTTTGGGCCTTGTTGAAGTATCCAGACAATTTAAGACCTTTAGTATTATGATTGTGGCAAAGTAAGTGTAATTTCAATTTTAGAAATATTAAGGAGTAAAAAGTGATACATCTCCTGTGCATCCAATGCCACAATGTTGAGTAATGATTGTTTGGATTTTTAGAGTTTTGATGATGATAAGAATGATGAAATACTCAGTCAACATGGTTTAAAGTCCATATCATGAAGCAATGAATTCGGACAAACATTAAAATAAATAAAACAAGAATGCAAAATCAAGAAGATGTGTAATGCCAATTTCATGATAAAACTCAATGACAACGTATTGTGAAGAATTAAAAGAAGAACAAGAGTTTGATTTGAAAGAGGGAGTCTAAGAGAAAGGAGTTTTGAATTGAAGAAGTAGTACTTCACTTGAAGGTAGAATTTTAGTCAAAAAGAGTTTTAATTCACTGTGGAGTTTAGGTGAAGAACTGTTCTTTAATAGGAGGCTAATTCGTTCAAGAATAGTTGTGAACACTTATGATCAAAAAGGACAACTGAAAAAATGACAATCTTCGTAAGTGTTTTTCCCACAAATTGAAGGAACACATTGAGAACCTGTCTATTAGAGTTGATGCATTGGAGTTCTTCTTGTTGTTGCAGTCTTGAATGAGTTTTCTACACTGACTTAAGAGTGTTGTCTTCAAGTTGGGATAGCTCGAAAGTTGGGAACACATACCTTGAGGTTTGGTGTGTTGAAGTTTAGGAATAAAGTTATTTTTCTAGGATTGTGGAGTTATAATCTAAATATACAAGCTTAGGAAATTAGAAGTTCCTCCTATTGCAAGCCTAGTAAATATGAATCCATAATGAATTTAGGAATAAACTAGTTCCCTTAGTTATAGAGTTTTTAATCTTAAACGGTTAAGGCTCTTGAATTTCGTGAAGTTGGAGTTTAATCTATAGGGTACAATATCGGGTTTTTTTACACCTTTTGAGTTTGGGCATTCTTTCTTCACTAATAAAAATATTGCGTGGCTTTTTTGTTTACTATTCTTATTACTTTATTTGAACATGTTTGGGAACTTGTTTTACCGCGATCAAGTCTCAAGGGCCAAGAGCTTTATATGGGCCGTGCTTATTCTGCCCTAGTTTTAAATGGGCTTGAAAAAATCCTTATCACTCCTATCCCAATAACGATTTTGGGATTGGGGGGCCGCCCCATGGCTAAGCCATTTTGACGGCTCTACCCAGTAGCTTTGATTTTTAAACTCTATATTTGTGTTCAAAAAAAAAAAAATAAATGGTACAAGCTACCTATATCCCGGTTCCATCATGACTTGACGTAAAATTTAGACAAATAAACTTAAAATTTCAAATCCAACTTGACTTAGATATCTTATGTTTTTTTATGGCGCAATGCCATATATTTCATCTTTACGATGTCTTATTTTAGTTCTTATAGACTCTCTTCAAAATATAAATTCTTCTGTATGTTTAATTATATCATATAGCCCTTATAATTCCAGGGAAAATTATATAGGACTTGACTAATATATTATGTAAAAGAAAGAGTTTAGGAGTTACTGCTAGTTTCCACAAGCAGTTAAAGCCCACAGATTTCTGTTAATTAAGTGTGTAGAAATTTTTTAGTGTGACTAAGACTATTAGCGTTGAAACTAATTTTTCCTTCTCAAATCTTTTTGATTATGATCAATTTACCTTTTCTACCTATATATACATAAACCCTCAAATTTATTACTTTGAAAAAATAAAACTTTTTTTGAAATCTTGAGTTTTTTTATTTCATCTACTTATATTAATAGGTAAATGGTAAACTCACTATATCAATTTATTGTTTTATTAATAGATATGGGGTCAATTGAATGGAAAGTAATTACGGATAGCGCGAGTATTAGATTGCGAGTGTTTTGACTTGCAAATAATCAACACATTCAATGCCTTTGACTTTTTTTTTTCTTTTGCTTTTTTGTTGATCTACTATATTTCGTATTTTCACTGAAGAACAACCCTGCATCTAACTTCCATTTCTTGTTTAATAATAATTTGCCGTGTTCCATGGGTCACCCCCGCCGCTAAGCTTGTGGATGTAGAAATTAGGTCAACCTCCCGTCCACAGTTCTTATTCAAGCTCAGGATACCATTCTTAGAAGTCCAAGAGTTGGCTGTTTTAATGTATGTTGGGAATGTTGGTCCCTTCTAATGTTTTCCCTCCACCGGGAAGTGACTAGCTATTCTAGCAAAGAACGGTGAGTGAAATTTCTAAAACCGACATGAACATTTATATACGTTTCCTATTATAGTACATATTTTACAATATGTATTATTTTTTTTTGTTGTTATAGTAGTCTTGAAGGATGTCATGCTCCTTGCTATGACAGAGCTGGTGAACTGAACAAGCTGTATGTTTATTTTATATGTCAGATACATGAATTAGACTTTGCCAATTAGTTTAAACTGACATATGATCTAAGTTTTTTTTTTTTTTGTTTTTGAAGATCGCCTGAAATCCAAAGGAACAGTACTGAGTGTTTTCGCATTGATCACATCTCTTCCGATAAGGCCTTGGAATTTCAATCTGATCTTTTTATTTTAGAACAAAGGA
>JAKWJA010002396.1:0-21406 GCA_027704765.1 Solanum habrochaites | reverse complement strand
ACCAACTGGAGATATACACCCCTACCATACAGTGCCTCAACGGGGCCATCCAATGCTGGAGTAGTTGCATTATTAACGGAAACTCTATCAAAGGTAGATGGTCCTCCCCAATACCTCTAAAGTCAATCACACACTCTCCAACATGTCTCCAATGTCTGAATAGTGCGCCTTGCTGCCCATCTGTCTGAGGAAGGAAAGGCAGTTTAAGTTTCACCTGCGTGCCTAAGCTTTTTGGAAAGATCTCCAAAAATGCGAAGAAACTGAGCTCCTCTATCTGAAAATATAGACAAAGGAATCCCATGCCATCTCACAATCTCATCAACGTAGAGTCTCGCTAATCCTCGCCCTGTAAGTAGACTTTCCAGGGATAAAGTGGGCAGGGACTTAGTCAATGTCCACAATAAACCCCATATAGAGTCATGTGCCTCCTAGTCCTCGGAAGACCAACTACGAAGTCCATATAATGGCCTCCCATCCAAGTAGAACCTCAATAATCTGAGTCAGACCACCAGGCTTAAGATGCTTTGCCTTAACCTGTGACAACTTAGGACACTTAGCCACATAGTCTGCAATACATTCTCTTCATGCCATCCCACCAATAATCTGCTTAGATCACGATACATTTTGTGGAACCTGGATTATGGAATATCTGGAACCAGGGCCTCTGTAACAATCCTGGTCCGTAAATCATCTACATCTGGTACGCACACCGGTTCTGGTATCTAAGTATGCCATTATCTCCCAAAGCAAAAGGACCGGTCATTTTTTAACAACAATGAGGCCTTCATCTCCATCAACCACGGATCAAGATGCTGACCCTTTTTGATTCCACTATCAAGGGATGAGATTCAGAACTAGGGTGAAATGAAAACCTCCACTAGTAGAGTTCAACCAACCGCACACCCAGTCTGGCCAGTTATGTACCTCTTTCACTAGATCCGTCTTCTCATCCTCAACGTGGGCTGTACTCCCCATGCTCATCCTGCTCAAAAAGCATTAGCCACAACATTAGCCTTACCTGGATGGTAGTGCACATTTATGTCATAACCTTCAGCAGCCCAACCATCTGGTTGCCGTAGATTAGCTCCTTCTGCGTGAACACGCACTGGAGACTCTTATGATCCGTGAACACATCCACATGTACTCCATTACAGATAATGCCTCCACAGCTTCAATGCAAAAACACACAGCTGCCAACTCCAAGTCATGAGTGGGATAATTCTTTCATGAACCTTGAGTTGTCTGGAAGCATAGAGACTATCCCTTACCAGCCTGCATAAGAACAACATCCCAAACAACCCTAGATGCATCACAATAGACAGTGTAATTCTCGCCATCTTAGGCAGAGTAAGCCACCGGGGCTGGAAGTGAGTCTGTCCTTGAGTCCTCTGGAAACTCTTCTCAAAAGTCCTGTCCATTGAAACTTGGATTTCTTCTTTGTCAAGTTGTAAAGTAGGGCAGCAATGGGAAGAAAATCCCTCCAAACCTGCGGGTGTAGTAACCAGCCAATCCCAGAAAGCTACGGATATCGGTGGGGTAAGAGGCTTTGGCCATTCATTTAACGGCTCTTCAGTCTTTCTGGGGTCCACTTCACACTTGATCGGACACAACATGGCCCAGGAGGTTTACAATTGATGAATTGGCATACAACTGATGTGTCTAAGTACTTGCAAGGTTAGTCTCAAATGTTGTTCATGCTCTTCCTTGGTCTTAAAGTGTGAGAATGTCAATCAATGAATACTATGACGAAAGAGTCAGGTATTCACGGAAGACTCGTTCATGAGGTCCATAAGCGCAGGTGCATTCGTGAGACCGAATGACATAAAACCAAGAAGTCATTAATTGACCATAACGGGTACGAAAAGCTGTTTTTGACATCCTCATCCCTAAACCATAAGTGATGATACCCTGAACGAAGATCAATCTTAGAGAAAGAAACTAGACCCTTGGAGATGATCGAACAAATCATCAATCAGGAAGTGGATACTATTCTTTATAGTGATTTTTGAGCTGCAATACTCTATACACATTCTAAGGGTCCCATCCTTTTTTCTACAACAACACTGGAGCGCCCCAAGGGGATAGCTCGGCTGAATGAATGAAAACCCTTATCAGTGGGATCTTTTAACTGCAGCTTCAACTCCTTGAGTTCTGTGGAGCCATTCTAAGGAGATTAGATTGGTTTAGTATCAGGTTTTAAGTCGATACCAAAAGTCAATCTCTCGAAGGGGAGGGACTCCAGGAAAATCTTCAGGAAACACATCTAGGAATTCATTTTTACACAGGCACCGAGTCTATGAAGGAACGTCATGATCTAAATCATTAACACTCACTAGATGACATAGTAACCATTGGCATCATTTTTTTATGGCCTTAAGATTTGAAAACCAAGGGGTTAGGACGAATCGGTTGTACCCTCCCAGACTAACTCTTCTCATTAGGGAAGCGAAACCTCACCACTCTACTACGACAGTCCAGAGCAAGATTTAATAGCTGTGAAGCCAGTCCATGCCAAGAATAATATCAAAATCATGCATGGGTAACTCGATCAAGTTGCACATATAGCCTTGCCACTCACAAAAATTGGGCAGTTTTGTAACATATCAAGTTCTCCACATTTCTCCTAAAGGCGTACTAACCACTATAGGATCATGTAGTAACTTCAGTAGTATTCAAAAGTAAGGGCAACAGAGGAGTCACCAAAGTAAAGCGTATAGACCCTGGATCAAGTAACAGCATAAACAGAAGTTGGAATACTTGCAGATACCTGTGACCAGCAATCCGGACTTCTCTGCTCCTCCCTACCTGTCAAGGCATAATAAAATTGGTCTTTGGGAGGCTCGTGCTGCTGCACTCTGTGGAGTAGGCCTAGGCTGGCATTACCCCCAGCCGTGACCTCTGTTCTGGGGAAGTCTCTGACCATGTGTCCACTCTTACCACAACCGAACAGGCAAGTGCCCTGTGCATTCTCCAAGGTGGAGTTCGGCCCAACTTAGTACAAGTCTCTTTGGACGGCTTCATCTCGCCTTCAATGCCCCTCTTGGGTTCGGGTCTGCCTCCTCTAGGCGTTGTATTTCTCGGAGGGTCAGAATTTCCAGCACTCTGTTGCCCCTTCTGAATTGTGCCGCTCGCGGACGCCAAAATTGTTTTCTATGGCCTCCATGGCTGGGACCTTGCCTGATCTTGGGCCTAGCCTCCTAACACTCACGTACACCTCTCCTCTTTGGCTATCCTCTACCTGCTGAACATGCACCATTATCTAGAAAGGTCATATATTATCATGGAGCCATGCGCCGACCTCCTCCTTCAGTCACATTGATTCCTGTGAGGAACCTACTCATCTCATCCATGCTGGTAGAAACCAAGGAAGTAGCATACCTGGGAAATTTGAACAAAGTAAGTACTTCATCATTCTTGTTATCAAATAATAGGGGAAGTAACATATCTTGATAGCTTCACAAACGTCAGGGAATACTCCCTGACCGTCATAGATCCTTGCTTAAGGTTGATGAAATCTCACCTTGGCCTCTTCATCTCTCTAGGGAAGAACCTTCCAAAATTGTTGTCTTGAAAAAGCTCCCAGGGGACTGGCCACCCCCTTTTTAGGGACACGACTATCTCGCCACATTTTGCACCAATCCTGTGCAACATCTTTGAGATGGTAGGAAGCCAGTCAGCCTTCTCAAATCAGTGGCCCCACATGGCCACCAGATATCTTAGCAACTCGTCATAAATTCCTGAGGATCTTCTGAAGTCTTAGCGCCCTGTGAAAATTGGAGGATCATCCTGTGAAGTCTAGCATTCTGTACAGCATGCTGCGAACCGTGGGTTTTCTCAAAAAATCCTGCCGGTTGACTTGGGCAGTGATAGCTTGGGCCGTGTTATCGTGATGGCCTGTGCCTCTGTGCTAGAGATTCCTCACATCCGCTCATCAGTCAACCCAGTGGTTAACTGGCATGCCCTCCTTCAGCTGGAGCCTGGGGTGGATTCTGATTACCCCTATTGCTGCTGCTCCCGTCCTCAGACCTTAGTTCTAAAGTGTTCATCTCTGGAACACAACAAGGTTGATGTTAGACACGTCGTAACACCAAGAATTCAAACATTAGGAAAAAGCACAATAAGATCAGAAGAAGGGAAGTTTTTCCTATTGATCATTCATCTCTTAATCCAGGATAGTGGTTCACTTCACTACCCTGACTAGAAGAACTACTCAAGTGGTTGATGTGAACTCGATTATTCTAGACATAACCTAGCGCTTCCGATACCAACTTTGACACGACTGGAATCTAGACCCCATACGAGACCGCGTCGTTGACCTCTCAAAGGTCGCAAACAAGCCTACCTTACGTCATCATTCTTACTTTACATAGGTTAATTTAGAGGGGAAAATTGTTGAACTTTTGATTCCTTAACATACTGTTAAACATTCTTTATATTCGTAATACGTTCATCATCAACCATCTAACATTAAGAGATAAGCAACTGAAGAAAGAATAATTCATTAAGATTAATTGTATATCGGCCAAAATAGCACCAATACAAAGTCTAATCAAAATAGAAAGAAACGCTAGTGGAACATGCTCCACTAGCTCAACTCTAAAAACTACGATAGAAATGTTAAAACAGTAGCATCCTCGAAGCAGAGGACCTACCAACCTCCGATGAATGCATGCGCTCTGTTCTTACTTTACCCCAATTGTTCCGGATAGCTGCACAAAAACCCACCCACGACCGTAGCTATACGTCCACCTGTGCTGCACCTAAAAGTAGAGTTTGTATGAATTAGTAACACATTGTGAACTTAAGTATGGGGTAGATGGCAAAGCACACAACAGGACAAATGCATAAGAGAAGAAAGCTCTTTTCCTAAAAACATGATGTTTGGAGTTCAAGTCAGTGGACTTGCGTAAATTGAAATTGGAAAGTTATGCCACTGAGAGTGACTGCACATTGTATAATTATCGTATGGCCACACAACACATACATCTTCAATAACCATAACATATAACACATACTTTCTTTCATATTATTCATCATATACCATGGACCTTATTATCATAGAATTGACCTTAAGAATTCCCAAAATGACGGGCTAAACAATATGGACCTAAACTAGGGCGCACTTCTTTGAAAACACGAGTCTGCTGTCATTCAGTCATTACGTACATCATTTAAGTTCAGTTTCATAGGCCAGTGTGAACACCATTTATACACTAGGATGTAGTTAAGACTTCATCGGGTTTGCTGTGCAATGATCAAGAATAACCTCAATGTCATTACCGGAATCTAGCTCAACTTCTTGATTACCCTTATTCCGAACACCTGCAGTATCATTCATTTCTTTATATGATTCATTTGAGGCTGACCTCATTAATTCATTAGGAACTGTAAACTTTAACCGACATATCTATATATACTAAGATCTAAATTTTGATCTAAGTAGGTGGCATTACCCTTGAATATCTTTACTACGTATGACTTATGTCATCAAT
Source organism: Solanum habrochaites (assembly GCA_027704765.1). Taxonomy (NCBI): domain Eukaryota; kingdom Viridiplantae; phylum Streptophyta; class Magnoliopsida; order Solanales; family Solanaceae; genus Solanum; species Solanum habrochaites. The sequence continues at coordinate 15,914 of JAKWJA010002396.1, read as the reverse complement.
ACGGAGGTTTTTGGGCACGGGAACCCAAATCTTGAATTATTTGGAATCATTTATAATTTTACATTGATTGTATTTCCAACTTTATAACTTTAGAACTCTAAATTAAATCTCAACATTTCATTGACATCATAAATTGCTATTAATTTAGAATTCAAAGTAAATTCAATCATTTACAGGGAAAGAATAATTTCTAATTTAATTAGGATTCATTTAAAATCCAATATTTACATGAGAGAATTAATTTTTCAACCAACTTTAATTAGAATTTAATTTATTATTATTATTATTATTATTTTTGATTATTATTATTTTTATTTTTTTTAATTTCTTCTTGAATAGGGAGGTTGTGGGTTTCTCGAACCCCACGCCCCCCTTATTTTTCAACTTATTTTCGCTGGAATGGAGGCTGTGAGACGGTGGTGGGTTTCGAACCCCCACAGCCTCAACTTTTTCCCTAATATTTCCCCCTTCAGCCCTGAGGTCGTGTGTTTGATACCCACGCCTCGCAGTTCCTCTTTTATATTATTTTTTGTTGTTGCGAGCACGCAGCGGGTAGTGGGTTCGATCCCCGCCCCCCAGCATTTCCTTTGTAATCCTTTTTTTTCTTTTCGCGCGTGGCTGGTGGTCGCGAGTTCGATTCCCCCCACCCCCCCACAGCTACATTTTCTGTTCATTTCCTCGAACGAGACGGGGAGACGGGTTTCGCATTACCATCCCAGCCCTTTTTTTATTTTTTAGCGAAAAATTTGCTGCTCCCAGCCCCTGTTCGAATCCCCCTTAGCGCCATTTTTTTAAGGCGGTGGTGAGGAGCCTGGGTTCGACCCCGGCAGCCTAAAAAAACCCAACACCACACCATCCCCCACCCCCACACCCCAACACCCCCCCCCCCATATTTTTTTTTATTTTTTGACACCCCAAAATTTCCAGATGTCACCCTATAGCAAATTTCCAGATTCTGGAACTTTGTTTACAAATTTTTATGAAAGCGATTTACGGGACTTTTTTAAGCCTATTTATTTGTCGTTTAGGAGGATTCTTAAGACAAGGTAAAAGTGTTTGGTTTGATCATTTGTTAAAAAACTAATATTTCTTTTAACATTTCAACCAAGTGAAACATCACGCTTTTAAGAGACTCTATTTGCACAAAAAACACAAGTAATCCTAATATATTAACATGCTAAAGACCAGACTAAAGTCAGGGTTGTGAAAATCTTGCCACAAATACAGACCTTCATACTTTTCGAAAGACACAAAATTTAAACAATCATTCATGCTAAGATCTGAGCAGCACAAACATACCCATCCTACAAATTCGTGGTAGGGAGCTAAGGACAAGGACATACGTAGGGGATACAACCGTAGTTTCAGAGTTTAAAGAAGAAACTGTCGAAAGGGAAAGTCTCTTGGAGAAAGAATTCCATGAGGAAGAAACCCATTACCTTTATTTTGTTCAAACGAAGAATTCGCTACTCAATATTACACCAAATGTCCGTCCAAGTACTTCAAAACGTCCACACCACTCAACGAACAACTCCTCTTCGCCTTAATATTTTTTTTGATTGCTTTGTTTTTCTTAAACTTTTATGTGGTTCGTCAAGCATGAAAAACTGTTGATATTTGGCAGAAATATGTGAGGAAGATGGAGAACGATGAGAGAGAGAGGTTAAGAAGAGGGAAAAAGATGGACTATCGGAGAGAATCATTAGGATTGGAGAACTTAAGGAAAAATTAGGGAGAATAAATCAAAGAATGAGTACCATAAACTTTTAAAAGAAAAAGACAAAGTCTGATTTTGGATTTATTTATTAAAGTGTAAAAAGTTTTCTGATAGGCCAATTAGCCCTTAAATACTATTTATTCTTATTTATATGATTTTTTTTTGAATGGTACATGAACACATCTCGGTTGTATGTGCTTAGATATTCTCTTTCTTCCTCCCGACATGAAGGAATGCCCGATATCCGCGGGGGCTTTGCTGATGGGTAGTCCTTTCAGTTATGGTCTGGGAACAAAGATGGCCTTGCTATCAGTCCAACCAAGGGCACCCCTCCTAGTCAGATTAGTCGGTTGAGTAAACCAAATCCGGATTCTAATATGGGGTTTTCGAGTAGTGAGTTCCACTTTCTTATTCGTTAAGCAAGCCTAGTCTACTTTCGTAAAAGTCAACAAGGCCTTCGTTTACCCGTTGTCCAGACCATGGACGTATACACCATAGCAAATAGAATTTAAGAAGAACTCCGCCATTATAGTAGGGAATGTCCAACTCCAACCTGATACTAGCTTATCGAATTCTATTTAAAGCGCCTTACCATTACACACCAACATAGGTGATTTCTAAATGTGTTAATCCCATGTATACACTATTGATTTCTCTATATCAAACTTAAAAACCATGTTTAAAAGTCCTTATGACTTTATCCTGTTGAACATTGTCCATGAGAATGGGACCACTTAAAATCATTTTTTGGACAATGTTGAAACGTTATCAATGAAATTGTTTTTTTCCTTAACATTAGATCATGGGATCACCAGTGTTTAGGTAGAGGTTATCGTCATATGACTTGTTCTCGGTTCTAGTCCATTCCGTGATTAATTTATCAACTAGCTCTCAGTTAGGGCTTTCTGTAAGTGGATCCGAATCTTATTATAATTTGAATTTACATAGTCAATTATGATTAAGTCTACTAGAGAGTTGTTGTTAACCGAGTTATGTCTTGCCTTTCATCTGATGAGACGGTCGTATATACCATAACACTTCCAACCTTTCCGATTGCCCAGCTTGACTATCATAGTGTATGCATATTAGGGGCATGGTTGGGGCTCAAACGAGAATATCTTCTATGAAGTACTGAAGCCATTCAGATTCTTCACATGCCTTGTATCTACAGAGCAACTTTGAATCAAACTCCATGGTCGAGGAACTCTACATGTTTGTTTGGATGATTTCCAGATAGTTGCTCTCTCCACCCAATAGTGAAAAATAATCCACTTGTGAATTTATCTTTCAGTTAAGCCATCCAATTTGCATCACTATATCCTTCAAGAACTTATGGATATTTGTTATAATGCAAAACATAATTTTGAGTGTCATTTAAGTATCCCAAAACTCTCTTCATTGCCAACTAATGATTTTGATTGGGATTACTTGTGTTTCGAATCAGTTTACTGATAGCGTAAGCTATGTCTGGTCATATAAAATTCATGACATACATCAAACTTCACAACACTCTGGCATAGTCCAATTGAGACTGACTTTCACCTTTATTCTTTGCAAGATGAATGTTCACATCAACTGGCTCTTTGCCCTTTTGATATTTAAATACTTGAAATTTTCAAGTACCTTTTGAATATAATGAGTTTGAGACAATGCTAGATCGTTAGGAATTTTTAGAATCTTAATTTCCAATATTACATCAACAAATCCTATATCTTCATATCAAACCTTACTAGCGAGAATACATTAGTAGCTTTTTACTATTGGCAATGTCTTTCTCATTATCCATGTCATCCATAGATAGACTTTTTTTACAATGATCTTCCTGATTAGGATGTATCTTTAAGTAACACATTTTATTACATTCATTGATCTTTAAATCTATTAGACAATGGGGTTTGATCCAAACTTTGACATGTAATTTGTTTCGGTGCTTGTTTTAGTCAATACAGTGACTTAATAAGTTTGCACATTTTTTTCTTTACCAGGAACTACCAAAACCTCAGGCTGTTCCATGTAAATTTCTTCCTCCAGCTCTCCATTTAAGAAGGAGTTTTTCACATCCATTTGATGGATTTCAAGACCGTATACTGCAACTAGGGCAGTTAACATATGAATTGATGCAATCCTAGTCACTAGTGAGTATGTGTCAAAATAATCAATACCTTATTTTTGTCTAAAGCCTTTTACAATAAGTCTTGTTTTATATTTGTCAATAGTTTCAGATAAAAGACATAAAGTCATCACTGAAGTTGTCCCGAATTTTTAAAAAGACACCTTAACTTTATAATCGTCCTATTACCCCACTAAACAATTTGAATAGATATGATGCATCATTTTTTCGTTCATCTACAAGAGAGTGGTGTCCACTATCCAAAGAGAGTGAGCACCTAAAATCAACGAATATAAGTGTATTTTTACAAAAGTAGTGGAGGTAGAAAAAGATATTGTGTATTATTTTCTTAGGTAGTTGCAACTTTTGTTCTTTTTATTTTTTCTTTTCTTTCTTCTTCTTTTCAATATTGATTTTATCTCATCCATGAATTTTTTTATTTTCAGGTCGGTCATTTTTACCACAAAACTCACCTTCTTTTTTTATTACTATTAGTTTTACTCTCTTAGTTTTAAAATTTATCTAAATATTTTTAACATTAGAACAACTCGATAAAAACCTCTTAGATTTGAAGATGATTTGGAATTATCATATAGTTTTTTATTCGATTTTCAATTAAGTCTTTCAATTTTGAGAAAAAAATTAATGATTTCTTTTAAAATTATTATTCTAATTTTGAATATATATAAAAATGAATAGTTGATGATACCTTCACAATTTTAATTTTTTTTAAAAAAATAATTAATTTTGTTATCAATAATTCGTAACGTATAAATAATAGTATGAATTTTATAAAAAAAATTGATTGGAGAGAAGAACAAAAAGAAAAGAAAAAATTGAAAAATGGAGTTTCAATTTGACAGGGGAGTTGGGAGGTGAAGAAAAAAAAGGAAAATGAAGGGATGAAAAGTGGGAGGTGAAAGTGGGAGGGGAAGATATAATGAAATTGTAGATAAAAGCAAAATTAAAATTTAAAAGTAAGAGAGAGAAAAATAAAGACAGAAAATGATTAAGGAAAAAATTTAAATTAAAAAAAAAATATTTTTAATTAACACGTGTCATGTAATGATTGGGGTGTGAACTCACTTGCTTTTTAAAATTTGGGGCTGATAAAAAAATGGTATGATAACATTTGTTCAAAATTGTTTAATGGGGTAATAGGACAGTCGCAAAGTTAAAGTGTCTTTATGAAAATTTGAAACAACTTCAATGGTGACTTTATGTCTTTTCTCATAGTTTCATCATCTTTCATCTTCCTTTTAAAGATCCATTTTGAACCCAAGGTTTTGGTCCCTGGCAGGAAGATCAGTCAATTTCCAGGTATGATTGTTTAGATTGATTCAATCTCATTATTGACAACCTCCTTCTAAAAGGTTTGAGTCACTAGACAACATTGCTTCCTTAAAATGTTTAAGGATCACTGCAAGAAGAAATGTTACAAAATTATATCCAAATAAAGTAGATGTCTTTTGATGTTTACTTCACCTTGGAATCTCTTCATTCTCTTTTGGTTCTTCTTGAGATTGTTTAGACCCCCCCCCCACTAGTTGATTTAAGTCTAGTTTTATACGGATAGATATGTTCAAAAAATTCAGCATTATCTGATTTCATTACCGTATTATCATGAATATTCGTATGGTCGGACTTATGAACCAAAAAGCGACATGCCTTACTGTTTGTGCCATATCCAATGATTACGTAATCCACAGTCTTAGGCCCTATTTTCACCCTCTTAGATATGAGAACTTGAACTTTGGATAGACACCCCACACTTTGAAATATTTCAAGTTGAGTTTTCTACCTGTCCATTTCTCATATGGAATAACATGTGTCTTCGAGTGAGATACTCTATTGAGTATTTGATTTGCTGTAAGGATAGCTTCCCCCCTCCCCCCCCAAGTTTTGTGGTATACCTGAACTTATAAGTAATGCATTTATCATTTCTTTTAAAGTTCAGTTTTTCCTTTCTAAACTCCAGTAGTTTGATGGATTATTCCATTTTCCAAATATATTTCAGGAAATGGAGATTCCTATTCTCCGCCTCTATCACTTCTAATCATTTTGATTTTTCTATCCAATTGATTTTTAACTTCAGTTTTATATTGCCTAAATGCATCTATTCATTTATTGATATACTGTGGTTTCACGGTATTATTAATATTTTTTCCTTAAGTTTAGTGTGTCCAAAAGCCTTTTTGTGCTAATTTTTATATAAGTTTCTCCTTATTTGCAGGAAATCTGTCTAAAATGCGGAGGTTTTTGAGCGAAGAAAATGCATAAGAGGACACCTACGGATCTTGGTGAAGGTCCGTCATGCCTGTGACGGTCCGTATAGGTGGAAGAGTAGTGCAGCTGCTGAAGGAAGATGGGGAAGTCTGACCAAGTGTGGGAGTTACGGAAAGCGTGGACGGCCGTCTTATCATGACGGTCCGTCCTGCAGGTTCGTACATGAATATCAAAACCCGGAGCCCAGTACCCATTATCCAAGAGTTCAAGGTTTTGGGACGGAGACCCTCGACGGACCGTTGTGGCTCGTAACGAGCCGTCATTACCTGCCGTCGAAGGGTAATGAGAGGAAGCAGAGAAAACTTGCAAATATGGGATTAAATTAGGTTTTTATTTTATATAAATAGTTCAAAAAACCTCATTTTTGAGGTTAGGACTTTGGATAAAATTTAGCTTTGAATATTGGGAGGAACTCTGGATTATTTTTAGTTGGTTAGACTCTTTTTGAGAGATTATTGATTATCTTGGAGACTTTTATCATTGATGTTGGTGAACTTTTGCTTATTAATCATGTGAACTTTCGGATTTACTTGTCTCATTGAAGTAAGTACATATTCTATATCACAGTTTGAAATATGGTAATCTGGCCTATGGGTAAACTAAATCCATAAACTAGGGTGTTGGAACCATAGGCTAAGAAAAGGTAAAACCTAACTAAATTAACAAATATAGAATAGTGTCTTGCATGTATTGTAATTCTTCATTTAAACACGTCTTTTTAACGGTTTGTGAGTGGCAAAAGTTTAGGGAAAACTCGCCTTAATGAACGTGCCGGACCAAGGAGGGAGATAATAGGAAAAGAATTATCAACATAGATTTAGTGTATTATATCTAATAGGCTAGTCGTAGGATTGATTGGTACGAGGAAATAACTAGTCAAATAGCGAATACGATTGCTTAACATGAGGTAAAGATAAGGTTTTACGGATAGCAAACAACCGTAGCCGGACCAAGGTGCGGCGAGTTGGACATTTTTAGATGCGGACCAAGGATTTAGGGAAATACATTAATATAACTTCGCATGGGGCAAGTAATAGGAATGAATTTGTTATAGTTAGACTATCAAGTTATGAATGTGGGGAACACGTAAACCATAGTTACCTTTGATTAATGATTAAACTCCAACGTTTGAAGCGTTAGTTGTCTTCTTTATTTCGCTAGTTATTTTCATTTATTTAGGAATAGAAAACCCCCTTTTTATATTTTATGCCTTTCCAAAGAAGTAGTAATTGAATGAAACAATAGTAGTAATAGATTGAGTAAGTCGAAATATTTTCCTCGTGGGAACGATCCCAAACTTCATAGTTGGGTTATTTACTTGACATGCGCATCTTTGACTTTATTTGAGAAGTAAGTTTGAGCGTTATCAAATTTTGGGCGCCGCGCCGGGGAAGAAGTAAACTTAGATTAACTTAAATTATTACTATAGTTTAGTTGTATTTTGCTGATTTTTAATGTGTTTTATTGTTTTTGATCGTGCAGAACCCCCCTCTTGTAGCACAAATAACAGGAGGGAAGAGAACCCTTGTTTCCCTACGATCACCGAATTAGAGCGTACACTACGCACATCAATAGAAACTTGGGAATTAATGATTGTTGATCCACCAGGAACATCCCAGATCCGGTTGATGTTCCCTGGTCAGTTGTTACCCGAGTGCTACGCCGGGTGAACACAACCAGAGGGGACAAATCCCGCTCCACGGCCAAAAGCATACTCAGGAGGCTAGACAACTAGCGACTCCGATCGGCCACTTTTCTTGCCTCCTCTACCACCTGGAATGTTCATCTTCGTTGGTAAACTAGTAGGCATGATTGCCAAATGATCAACCGCCAGAGGTTTGTTTTCAGGGCGTACCTTCTGAGGATATCCACAGGCCCATATAGCTAAGGTAAGGGCAGTGTGTAAAAATCTATGTAGGGAGTCCGACCTGAGTGGACTTGGAGTAATAGGGCTTAGAGTGTTTCCTCTCTCACTGATGGGAGAAGCGGCTTATATGGTTCATGGCTCCCTAAAAACTGTCAATTTTCAGTTTGGAACCAATAAGGGATATTTTCTTAGCACGCTACTATCCGGTCTAAATGAAACTAAACCCAAAGACAGAGTGGAGTGAGTGAACAACGTGTGGCACTACCAGGAGAGTCATTTAGTAGTTCTGGGATAGATTTCCCCTAGTTCTTGACAAGATTCCCCAATCGCCGTAAGATGATGAGTAACTGAAGGAATTACTTCTATCGGGGACATGATGATAATATTAAAGCAGTGTTGGAACTATAGCAGGTGGAATCTTATGAGGAGTGTTCCTTATGCTTGAAGATTGCTGGAAATTAGAGAAAATCTTTGGAATAATGAAGCTTGGAGTACAGGAAGTCAGATACCGGGAGAAATAAATACTTCGCCCAGTGCAGCCATTCACAAACCAGCCACATATGAGGATTCGTTGAAAGAGAAAAGAAATGGCTCAGATGGAGAACTGAACTTGGGTTGGTTACTAAACACATACACTTGGGGTGGCAAAAAAGATAAATGCAGTTAACTACCTTGCCTAAACCCCCACCTCCTAATGATAAAATGTATTATGCGGAGGATCCTATTGTAGTTTAAAGAGCCCACGGGGGGTTTTCGACGAGCGCCCAGGCTCAAATAAGGATAATTGGCGCAAGGTCAAGGGAACCAAGGTTGGAAAACTATGGTAACTACAACAGTGAGGGTCATTATGTACGAGATGTAACTACACCGCGACAACAACTTCAACAGGGTTAACTATGGTAATAAAATGACAGGAATGTGCCACATATGTTCCTCCTCCAAAATCGTTGGACGTGGAAGTTACTCCTAGGGGATGGTGGAGAAGATAGCGATGGCGCGGTTGAGGATTGCGGGATAGTTGCACAAAATGATGAGGAGGTTCGATAGGATGAGCACATTAAAGAGTTAAGGTGGATTTAGCAGGTATGGCAAAAAGTCGATGACACATGCAATATCGATTAAGCAGATCGAGTTGCAAATGCCAATTATTGCGGGCAGGAAACACACGGGGCAACCGGGCACTCTTCCTTAGCAAACACTGTCCAAAAATCTGAAAATGAGCGCCACTGTACGACCAACACTACACGGGGGGTAAGCAAACCATTGACCCACCTATGTCGTATAATGAGGAAAGGAAAGGTAAGAAAAATGAGCTAAAGGTGGTAATGGTAGTGGTGAGCAGAAGAGAGCAGGGGAAAAGATGCAGAAGTCCCTACGAGGTAATTTCCTGCCTTAAACCACCACCACCCTTCCCTCAGAGATTAGTGAATGAAAAAAAGACCGAGTGGTAAATAGCGGAGTTTTATAACAATGATGAAGCAATTTTTATCAATGTCCCTTTGGGAGATCTCCATTGAACAAATGCCCGGTATGCAAGTTTATGAAAGATCTGGTACAAAGAAAAGATCGGTCACTTTCGAGGATGATGAGAGATGTAGCATGTAATCTATTGTACAAGATCTCCGTACAAAAGAAAGAAGATCGGGTTGGTTTCACTATTCCTTTGTACAGTCGGGTCATTACATTTGGCGAAAAGGTTAGTGATCTGGGGGGCAGCATAAATCTCAGGCCCTTCGCGATTACAAGAAGTGGGATTGGGTGACCAAAAAAAAACCCATGCGAGGCGGCTACTGATGGCTGATGAACAGTGGAAAAGGCCTATAGGATACTCCATGATGTGCTAGAAAGGGCAATCATTTCCTATTTCCATAGATTTTGTTATTCTGATTGTTGAGTCGATTTTGAAGTTTCTATTGTTCTTGGGGAGGCAATTCCTTGCTACAGGTTAGAGCATTAGTTGATATGAAAAGGGGCAAATGAAAATTTCGGTTGAACACGAGAAAGCGACCTTCAAATTGTAGGACAAGAGGCAGAGTGGTGAGATCCAATCGGTATCCGCATATCCCACAAAGAAAAGATGAGAAGGAGAACGAAACAAAAAGTTGCCCAAAACACGAGTTTATGGTTGGGATTTGGTATTGCTTTCAGATAGTTCGTGTGTGCCTTGTCTCCGGGCAAGCTCAAGTCCAAAGGGACGGAGTCCTTTACTTGGTTACCCACTATCCCTTCTTTCTGGAGCGGTTGCGTTAAAAACTAAGGAGGGTGTGCGGTTGCAAGGCTGATGGACAACGCATAAAAAAATTATTCTGGCATTGCTTGAATTCGGTGAATAAAGTGATGATAGAAGGACATACCATCTTGAGCAAGGCTGAGTAAACAAGTGTCCCTCAGTCGTGCCGCGGCATTTAAATCAGGCGCGTTTTGGGAAGGACAAACTAATAATTATAGTTTTTCTTTCTAGAATGGTGAGCATTTTCCACTAATGGGTTTAAATTGCCAGGCCCACATTCACCAGGAAATTTGAGGAAAAAGTACTCTACAGCAGCATGACGGAATTACAGCGGAAGAACCGTTTCAAACTGCGACGGGGACCGTCGCATGAATCCGTCTTTCCAGGTACGTCTTTTTGATATTTTCAAAACATAGGGCCACACGCAACGGACCAACGACGGACGTCACAGACGAGACGGAACGTCGTCCGTGAATCGTCGCGTCGTAATGAGGGTACCCAACCCGGAGGGGGTGGGGGGAAAAAAAGAAAGAAGGAAGAAAAAAAAAAGGAACGGGAAAAAAAGCGAGGGACAAGCGGGGCAGAAAAGGGAAAGAAAAGGGGAAACCATAATCCCTCCTCCTTTCTCTGGGGCTCCCCATTTCATTCCTTTCTCAAACTTTCTCTTTTTTACCCTCTATTCCCCCACTCCACCCCATCTCTCCTTTTGTCTCCCCCTCTCACCCTTGATCTATCCCTCTCCTTCCCCAATCCTCTTCGGTCCTTCCCCCCACTTTCCAAAGCTCTCTTACAACCAATCATCTTTCTCCAAACTCCCCACAAATTCCTAAAAATCACTGCATTCTACTAGTTGGAGGCTGCTGATGGGTCTCTACTTGATCACCAAGTACCTTTCTCTCGGTTTTTCCTCAAATCTTGAAGTATGTGTCTCTAATTTCTTACTCATTTATATTGCATTTTTTTGTTTATCAATAGGAATTAGCATAGTTCGGTTCATTCTATCAAATTTTGTCGACATAGGTTAAAAATCCTCCAAAATTGCCATAGTAAAACCCTAGAAATAATGCCTTTAGAATGCTAGTTTATAGGTATTTGGGTTTAGACAAAATGTAGGTCAAAACACTACCAATTCAATTTGGGTCATAGGGATGAATGGGGCATACTTCCCCGATTAACGAACGTCTTAGTCACGGACAGACGTTCACTGGGTCCGTTCTAATCCCCCCTATCATTTAGCAATAGGCATAACAAATTGATGCAATCATCAATAAAAGTTATGAAATCTTTTTCCCACCACGTGATGGTGTGATTTCATGTCACAAAATATCGTGTGGAATCAGTTTCTAAAGGATATGAATTTCTTCCAACAAAATTTATAAGGAACCGCATACTTAGAATCAAAGCACATTTCTTTGGACATTTGGTTTGTTGCACTCAAATTTTGGCAAAACATGTAAGTTGATAAATTTGCCAGGCTTTAGTACTATTAAACATGTCCCAAACGGTCATTCAATAACACATTTAGAACACAAGCAAGTAATAAGAAGAAGAATCTTTATCATATCAACTGCAATTAAATTAAAGTTTGAAAAGACATCCCATAAGAGGTTAAAACTTTTCCTACATACATTTTGTCTCTTACTCATCTACTTTCTCAGAAAAAAATATACATTTGGAATCCATTCTTAGTCAGAGAACTAGAATAGAAAACAAAATTCTTTCGCAATTCCCAAAAACATATGAGACCCTGTTCAAAGTCACACCTTGCCGATGTCATATTTAATAGACCTTCAATTCCTTACACCTTTGCAACTAGTGGAGTTTTCCATAAAAATATATCGTTTGTAGGTGCTAGATAGAGTATATGATGAAAATAGTTCTTTGTTGACCACAAACATGGCATTGAGGCACCAGAATTATCAAACCATTCTCTTGGATTGCCAACCAAGTTACATTTTGAAAGCATTGCATAGATATCGTCCATTTCTCTTTTGGATTCAGCCAAATTTGCTTGATATTTCTTCTTTTGTCCTTCTTGGGACTCCGACATTCGGTAGCCCTATGACCACGCTTGCCACAATTGAAGCAACTTTCATTAAATTTCTTCTCAGGAGGATTGCTTTTTGGACCAGATGCTTTTTTCTCTCTTTAATTTTGTGGGATCTTCTTCAACAATATTTACTCCAGATGTTGCTGAATTACCACGTGACCTCTTTTCGGTAGCCTTTTATCCTCATCAATTCTCAGTCTTACTATGAGATCTTCAACAGTCATCTCCTTGCATTTATGTTTCAAGTAGTTTTTAAATTCCTTCCATAATGAGGGTAACTTCTCAATAATGGCAGTCACTTGAAAGACATCATTCACAATCAATCTACATTAAAGATTATGTGAGTATTAAGAATAAACTTAAATTTTCTACACGTAGGAATTAAATAAAGTTCTCCCTTCAGCAAGGAGATCATGGATTATGACTTGACAGTTCTCAAGTTAGGTGACGACGGGGTTTACTCTCTTATAATCTTATAGTCCAGAAAATTTGCACATGAACTTCTTCATTCTGAACAATTGTCTATTTTTGTACTTCTTGTCTTAAAGGCATCCAGAGTTCTTTTGAGGTTTTTGACAGGTGTACAACATTGTACAGATCATCTTGTAGGTCACTCAGAATATAAGTTTTTACAAAAAAAATTGAATGTGTCCATGCTTGTTACTAAGAATCGTTCTCAGGCGGAGAGTTTTTCATCCGACAGTAACCAGAAACATTCTCAGTCGGCGCTAATGCAGCGTTGGACTGATTGTGTGCAACCGAGTTGTTGCAGCACTATGGTTTGCAACACGCATTGTTTCAACATTTACATTGACTTGAGTGTCATTTGCTGTTGTCACAAACAATATAGAACGACATTTAGTATGTGAAAACTAACAGTAACGAATAAATCCTTACGCAATTTGTTTTTGATTTAACAAAAAAGTTTTTATGTTCTTTAATCGTTAATCGTTAGTAGAAAATCATAAAGGTTTTAATATCCAGAAACCTCAAATATAGAAACTATTAAATAAAAGACATAAAATCACCATTGAAGTTATTTCGAATTTTCAAAAAGACACTTTAACTTTGCGAGTGTCCTATTACCCGATAAAACTATCTAAATCTACAATAAATATACCATTTTGACTAATTTTAACACTACTCGTGTTGTCACAGCATATGGGTGCGTCAAGGAGTGTTGATACAACTTCCTACCAATGTAAAATTGTCATTTGGCACTTCCAGTTTGCCTTATTTAAAAAAAACTGTAAAAACTCATGTATTAATTATTATTTTTTTAACTTTACTAAGAATAGTTTTTAATTTTTCAAATCTTTTTTTTCATTTTTCCTACCAATCATTAGCTTACCCATACTTCTTGAGCATCAATGGCTTCCTTCATTTCTTTTTCTTTTTCCTTTTTGACGTTTTACTTTTAAACTAATGTTATTCAGTTTTATTTTTAAAAAAATAAATTAGTTTAGTGATTTTTTTTCTCTTACAAATCAAGATTGGAATCTCGGACTAGTTAAACTATGAAAAATTGAATTTGGAAGCAAGAGTTGGAGAAGGTGATGATTTAAATGTCAGATTTTGACTTGGTAATATTTAAGTATTTGAATTTTAATTAGTTGACGAAATTTATTTTGATAAATAAATTAATTGATTGTAATTTGACTAAAAATTAACAGTGTTGCTGCGAAATCTGCTCAGTCACAATGGATTTGATGTTGTTGCAGCACAAAGAGAATGGAAAAAGAACAACTCAGTTGAGATGAAGAAGAAAGAGAAAAAGAAAGAACATAGTTGAGGTGAAGAAGAAAGAGAAAAAGGAAAAAAGAAAATAAAAGAAATACAAAAAAATTAGATAAAATAATTAAAAAATTATTTAACACGTGACAAGTGATATTCGTGCGGGACAACAAATATTTGTATATAAGTCGGGATTGAGTGGAAGGGAAATGGGGGTATACATTCTATTTTGAATTGTTTAATGGGTAAATAGGATACCGCAAAGTTAAGTTGTCTTTTTAAAAATTCGAGACAACTTCGATGGTGATTTTATGTCTTTTCTCAAACTATTAAATTTCTTAAGATTGTTACTACCGATATTAAGGTTATTAAAAAAAACTTTTAATCCGAGTCCACAGAAATCACTGTGTTTCCGTAAGAAATTTAATCCCTTCACTGTACCCAAGGTTACATAATAATTTCTCCCAAAATAAAGCGGATTAACTTGTTAAAGAAGTAGCGGTACCTCAAACTTTAATAACTTCAACAAACTTAAGAATGGTAACAAGCACACACAGACTCAGTCGACTGACACTTTGTTTATGAGAGAAAATGTATGCAGATTAGAAAAAAATGTCAGTATTTGAAAAACAAAAAATAGATTTCTTTTTATAGCCATTTTCAGCAAGAAACGTGTCTATTCAGATAAATCTGTTCAGACCCATTTTTTTCAGAAAGTTGTGTATTTTGGTAAAAATAATAACTTTTTAAAAATATGTCTTTTGGGAAAAAATAACGACCTTTCAAAAATCAAATCGTTATTACCGTGCACACGAATTTCAAATAAATTTCGTTGCGTTAAAATTAATTATGTTATTTAATTAACATTCTGAATTAATTTACAAGAGAAAAGAAATTGATTAACAGGATTTATTTGATTAACAAAATTGATTAAATATTTTTTTTCAAAAAAAATTTATAAATCAATCATTTGCCAAATCCGAATTAAAATTCAAATCAAAGTCGAAGCCGAGGCCGAGGCCGAGCGAGGAACGACGACGACGCGAGGGAACACCTTCTTCATAACTCCTTAAGAAGTATAGGAAGTGTTTCCTAATATAAAGACAACATTTCTTTTCTTTTACCAATATGGGAGAAATGACCTTTCATTTACACTTTGCAAATGACTTTTCATTTTTCCTCCAGAATTGGTTTCATATCTTTTCCACTTCTCTTCTCTTTTCCCATTCACATTTTTCTAAACCCAACAGTTTAAATGAAAGCCTAATGTTACAATTCAGTTAAAAATTAGATTTTATATTAGTGTAGAACTTTTCATTCAGTTAGTTTGCGTCAACTTTATAATATTCTCGTACATTCAATGTACTGATGTCATTCCTCCTGCATCTTTTAATGATGCAGATACAAACACTTAGGATGTTTAACAAACTTTGTTGAGATCAATTCATTTGCTTGTCAGATTTTGAGTGAGACCTCTTTGCTTTCGGAGGACTACAACTTTGTGAGTTGTTAGTACTAGTTTTTCAGAAGTCGGGGATCTTATCCCTCATCTTTACAAAGTAGAGGCTTCATGATAGATAATTTAAGAGGGTCTAAATTTCAGAGGTTTTCTTTTCTTTAAAATTTATGTTTAATAGTTCAGTATATTCAGGGAGTTTTGAGATTTAATACATTGTTGATTTAGCATTCATTCAGTTTGATGCTTGTGTATGCTTGAGTTAGTTTTTCGCTTTTAGTCCGCTTGTAGTCATCTAATACCTGCATACTCGATCAAGCTACAAAACGACCCCTAAGAGTGTTTGACTCTGATTCTTTTAATAAGAAAAAATTTGTAGTTTAATTTTAAAATTATGTTTGATCAAAGAAAAGATAGCGTGAGTATAGATTTCTTTGCATTAAAGAGAAAAATAGTTATGGATG
>JAKWJA010002395.1:0-23045 GCA_027704765.1 Solanum habrochaites | reverse complement strand
AAAGGAAGAAAAGTCAGGCAACGCAAGAAGATTATTAAATGATCGCGGAGGAAGGAAAATCATGCATAGCGGATCAATAGTGTGATAAAAAAATTATGCATCAAGAGTTAATATTCATGCATCGTAAGAAGATAATCCTCATCGAGAAAAGTCATGCATCGCGAGAATCTATTCATGCATTGCCGAGAATGAAAGGCACCGTGAGAAGGCATTCATGCATCACAGAAAGTCATGCATTGTGGAAAATGTAAGGCATCGCAGGAATACCATTTCCTGCATGTTCTCTAACCATACTGACGGATGTGCAGCACGAAGATGGGCTTGGTCCGTCGACTTACCCACGGTCTGTCGACCGTGATGTCATTGATGACACAGCCAACTACTTGCACATTTTAAGTTAGTCTTATTTAATTAATTAGTTGGTTTACTGGTTATTTAGGGATTAAGGGGAGAATAATTAACTAATTGAACATTCAATATAAATAACCTAACCCTCATTTAATCTAAATACATCTCACAAAAAAAACTCTCTTTCTTCTCTCTTCTCTCTCTACATGAACTCACCATTGAAGACTAGCAAGGATAAGGGTTTGAGGGCTTGAAAGGGTCAAATTAACTATAAGTTCTTCATCAAACATTATTATATAGGTTCTAATTCCACTTTGAGACTCTTTGCTCAAAGGGTTACTTCAAAATGGATTAAGTTGAGTTTTAATGTGGGTTTCATCCAATTAGGAAATTACAGGTATGGAGTGAGTTGTTTATGATTTATTTAGGTTATGTTGAATATATTAACATGTATTTTAACTTGATTATGGTAATTGTTGATTATTTTGTCCAAATTAAAGAACATGATCCTCAACCCTTGACCCTAGGTTGTGATCTTGATCTATATTGTATTTTGATCATTTAATTGACTTCGTTATTGATTATATCAATATCCTATGGTGTTATTATGAATATATTAATAAGAATTGTAGGCCTATCATTCTATTTCTTGCATTAAAATTTAGGTTATTGTAACGCGCCAAAATGAACGAAGGTGAAATAGAGACTCGTAATGGTTTATTGAGTTGAATTTACGATAAAATGAGTTAATTTAGTTTTATTAGGTAGTCTATGATGTTTGGTTAAGTTTGGAGTTCAATCGACCAAGAACGTCCATGACGTTCGGAAGGTGTGGCTTAGAATGTGCTTCTGTGTCTTGATGTGTTTGAATGAGTTTTACGTGTTCGTTTTCCTTCTAAATACGGTCGGATGTTTATAACACCATGAATTAATATTTTTGGGGTTTAAAGTCCAGTCATGAACCCACCTACGACCCATTAGGGGCCCTATATGAAGGGACCAATACTTGGACAAAACTTCCAAAAACTATTGGCCATCGACGACCCTAAGGACGGTCTGTTGGTACATCAAAGGTCCATCGACCTAGGGAGAATATTGGACCAGAAGGTCATGGTTGAAAGTTTCCATTTGTCACTAAGTCCCAAGCCACGAGACCCTACCAACGGTCCCTTCGTGAAGGTCTCGTCTGTGAGGGCCTGCCAAGTTTGTGAAGTTGCTGCCAACTTGGGGTGTTTTATGGAAATACACCCCAAGTTTTTTAAGACCCTAGTTTGATAAATTTAGTGTTTATTAGGTATATTAAATTTTTCTAATCCCTAAGACCTCATTTTAGATCCCTCTTCTTAAAACCCTAAATCCCTTTCTCTTAGAAGATTCTTTATCGTCTCCAAGGAAACTAGAAGTCAAGAAATGCTAGAAGGGCTGTTGATGGTTGTTTATTCATAAAACATATTTGGTATTTATTCAATGGGAGGTATGGTATCCATCCTTGAACTCTCTTTCATTCAAGGAGCCCCTTCAAACTAATTTTAAAAATTTGTTTTCAACCCTAGTGTCTACTATCTTGAAATTTAAATATGGGTCTTCATGACTGAAAGGAGATATCCACTTTCCTCGTGAATTGCCTTCTTCGAGGCATGATCAGGGGGCATAGGGCTTTTTTCTTCTTTTATTTGTGTTGATCTGAGCACCGCCCTAGCGTATGAAAACATTTTTAATGAATTATTAATTGTATTTCTAATTATAGTGGATGATTTTAAGGTTAAAACTTCAATGAAATAATGTTAAACCTTTTCGTCAAATGTTGGCTTATGAAATGCGTTGAATGATCATGTTTGTGTAGAGAATGAGCTATGGTTTCTAAATGTTTTTATTGTTGTTTAGATACTGCCCAAAGGGATTTATTTTGATGAAATGTATAGTAAAATGTTAGAGGTAATGAAATCTTGGATTGAAGGGTAAGTTTTTTATGTTGTTTTGCTTTAAATTTGGAAAAAATCATCTTGAGAGTGGTATGAGCTCCTTCGAGTGGTGGTGTTAATTTATTTATGAATGTAAAGTTCTAGTTATCGTGAATGAGGATATGAGGCTTGTTATGTGAAGGAATATGAAAAGTTATGATATTCATGTGAAATTTCCTTATGGAAAGCTCGTATGTGTGAAATGAGGCTAAGGATCTGGCTTAAAGGAAAAATATTCTTGTTATGTGTTTATGTATCTTCTTAAGAGAAGTATGTTAAGGATTACGTCTAAAGGACTTAAATATTATATGAATTATGTAAAGCGTGTGATGTGATGAATAATGGTCTAAGAATGTATAGAAGGTACATGTAAATGAAATCAAGCTTATGTGCATGCTGTGCTCACATGTACACACACACTCACACTTGAATGAATAAATCAATGAAGCTAAGTTAAGTCCTAAAGGGGAATTTATGGGTGAAAACTCTTCGTGAGTTTAGATGAAGTGTTTATTAGCAACCCATTACTTACCATGAGCTTTCTAAGATAGGTTGGAGGATGAATGCCCTTCATGAGTTGAGATGTGGTTTTCACTAGTTATGCTTAACGTAGAGTCTATATGTTGACGAATCCGTGGGAAGAAGTTATTGCCTAGCACGAGAGGATATGAAGGAGAGGTGGAGTACACTTCGTGAGTTGAGAATTTGGTATTCTAATGTACCTCTTGAAATGAGTAATCCACGTTTAGTAGAGAATGAGTAGAGTAAACACTGTAGCAATCTCTAATCCATAGATAGACGCCCATATTGGTGTAGATATTGGGGAAACAAGCATGTAAAATTCTAAGGAATGACCTCATTCTTAAACAAACAGGGATCACTCATCGAGTAGGGGTTTATGTCGATGTGTAGTCGAGCTCAATTGGTCTATGTCGGTTAAGCTAAAAATCCACAAAAGAAAGGAACGTTTAAGTCTTCTAAAGAGTTGTTCTACTTAGGGCAGCGTTAGTGGAATGGGGCGGGCTTTCTATTTATCCAATGCACTAGGTAGGCAATCGAAAGAGAAGCTTGGTGAGCAGTTAATTCATTTGAATGAAACTCAGTATTCTTAAAAGAACGTACTAATTAGTGGAGGTGGTGGTATGGTGACACTAATCTATCGATACCTAAGTAGAACCTTTTTAGAAGGACGAATTGGTTCCAGACCCTTCTAACAAAGAATGTACGAATAGGGTGGTTGGGGTATGAGAAGATAACTGGCTCATTCACTAAGTAGGCATTTTGAAAGGGAAGACATTGGTGGCCTATTGGGTGTCTTATGTCTTTCCAGTGATTGAGGGGCTTGTTTCTCCCAAGTTGAATAAGCCGAAAGGGGTAGTCTCGAGGATTGTTGGGTGTGAATTGAAGGGGCAATTTGCATATTTCCTTTATGTCTTACCTTAAAGAGTCTTAGGATAATTCCAAGCTAGGAAATCCCTTACGAAAAATTAGTTCACTTTCTCTTTTTCTTGGCCTTGGAAGTTCACTCATGTAGAATAGGATAATTCATTATTAATTTCCATATATTTCTTATTCTTAAAGTTCAAAGTAGTTCAATGTTAAGGAATTTTTAATTAACAATACTTTTTTGGAAATTACTGTAAATTCCTTCTTTTTAATTAAAATTATTTGTGTTATTCTTTAACTGTTAAATGATGGTTCTTATGATGCTTTGCTTCTAAATTCATGAATGCTTTACTCAATTGGCATGAAATGGTATTTTACTAAAATGTCCCTTTTCACATGTTTTTGCATATGCCATACTTAGTACATTATTTTTTACTAACACCATATGTTTCTATACCATAAATATAGGTTGGAAGCATTTTGAAGGTTGAAGTCTAGAAAACAAAACTTGGGAAAGTTCCTCTTAAGATAAAGTGTGTCCTCACTTATTTGAGGGAATAATTCCTATATTATTAGTTTCTTTATGTTAAGAATTATTATGTATTTCATTTCAATGTAAAGGGTTGTGTCCCTAAGTTATTTATGACGTGAATTTATGTTTGACTTGTGAGGATAAGATTGCTTAAGTATTTATGAAACTTTTCCCTTTTATTAAATTATTCGTGTAAAGTTATAATTCTTCACTACTTTTCATGTCTTATGCAATGAATACGAAGGGCTTGTACAGGACCCCAAAGGGTCAAGTACACCTGGACACAAAACACGAGTTCTTAATTTCTAGGGGGTACTTTCGGGTTGTGAGAGACTTGGTATCAGTGCATAAGGTTTTGGGAAATAGTTTAAGGTCATAAAATCTTACACGCAACATCTATTAGTATCTTGGTCATTGCTGTGAGTCAGGAAACATCCATGGACATGAGGCTATAGAACGATAGCGTTTCACTTTCTTCATTACTCTTAAATCGTTCCATAAAACTTAACTCTACAAGGTCTCTCTCTCTCTCTCTCTTGTTTTCCTTTGTACGATGGTGTTCTAGGTGTGATTCCTTGGAAGGTGAGATGTTTCTATGTTTAAAGAAGAGAAAAGGGTGAGCTTTGATGTTATGATCGTTTTATGGCAAAAAGAGTTGACGTAAAGGTATGTTTTGAAATTTGGTATGTGATGCCATTTATTGGTAGGTGTGAATTATGAGATTGGAAGTGTTGCGATGAGAAACTTTATGGTGCTTTAGTTCTATGTACGGCAAGAGTAATAATTATGAATAAAGTTCTTTTGAAAATAAATGAGTTATTTTGTGATTATGTTCAATTATGGTAGATATGCTTTAAGGTGTGAATTTGAGGAAATGTTGAGGGAATGTGGAGATTTTGTAATAGTTGAGGGAATCCCTCCTGTGTGGTTAATGTTTGAATAGTCATTCTTGTTATTTTGTGGATATTGTGGTGTAGGATTATACTAAGATGGAGATGTGGTATGAATATTTAGTGAGGAAGTTTTGTTAGATGAAATTAAGTTAAGTGATGCCTAAGAGTTTAATCAAGACGATGTTTAAGAGAGTTTTCTATGGTTTACTCCTACGAGGAAACTGTTATGCTTAACTTGTAAGGTTGATGTTTAATGTTCATGTGCATCAATTGATGGTAGTGTGAGTTCATACCTTGTGAGTGGCAAAATGGTGCTTTGGAGTACGAGACATTGAAGATTATTTTACCCTATGTGGGGGAGAGTGAGTTGAATATAATGGCATGTAATGTACTTAGTCCAAGAGAATCCTCAAGTGTTACTAAGTTGGAGTGGTTGTATGGGATGCGACTCTCACATTGCACTTAGTGTAAATGTCCATCTTTTAAAAGTTGCTTTAAAAGTGCATTATAGAATTTTTAAGAAAGAGATTGTGAATTTTTGAGTTTACTCTAAAGAAGTCCAATTTCTGACAAAATTGCATTTTTCATGAACAATGGTTTCAGTGTTTTTAGAATTGATGTTTTTGTGTCTTTACCATCTTAAGACACAACTCAATATAATATAATAGGGACATGACCCTTAACAACATAAAATATAAGTCTAGGCTATTACATTAACTTAAACAACATGTTGACATAGGCAACCCTTGAATCATAATGGCTCCCTTACTTGAACTTGGGAGATATATCAAAGATCTTGACTTAGGAGACATCCTCTAGCCATCAACACCTACACTTTGTGTAAAAATATGAATAAGAATGGTGTTAGTACAAGAATGCACTAAGTATGGCAACCATGCAAAAACCTGCATTCAAAGAGGACATTTTATTTGAAATCATGAAACATGGCTTCTAGTAAACTTCATGAACATAGGAAAATATAAGATCACTTTAGTTCTCATACATCATATAGAAATGGATTCTAATCATAATAGCACATTAAGACATTTATCATACATTGAGCATATTCAATACATACAATACATTACCTCTGTTTTATTTAACCTCTTTCCATAAGTAACCGTAACATTTACTTAGTACAATGTATCACCTTGAGGTAACCTTACAATAGCCTTTCGCAATATGTCATGAAACAACCACAATATATCATAAGTATACAAAACCTAAGAGATTACTATACAAAAATTACATAAGGATCATTCGCCTAAGAAATCACCTAGGCAATGTGTCGGTAGCAATCCAATAATTATACTTCCACAAAGTTTACCTAGAAGTCACACTTAGGAGAGAATACATCATATTACAAAACTCCTAACACTTTAAATAAACATAAGTACATATTCATAGGCATCACATAAGGATTCTTTCCTTTACTATAACCTACGTCATAATTTATTTAGTTCATATCATAGGTAAACCACCGTCACAACTCCTTCACAATCTTACTTGTGCAATGTAGACATGGAGTCCCATACCCCCACATATACTAAGTAAACTCATTTAGAAGCCATGATTGTAATTCCCACAAATTATTATAATTAATATCTTGACATAGCAAAGTCACTTAATATGCACTTATACAATTCATTTATTCATAACATAAGTCTTACTTTCATACATATACGAATCTTATCCTTTCTTGGAGATCACCAGTGCAATGCATGGGTAAGGTCCATAGTCCTACCTATACTAAGTAACCTCCTCAAGGAGTTGTGATTAGAGTCCATAATATTATATTAGTTCATTTATGAATTTGGGATACATATCCATAACCGGCATAGACCATGTGACCTACATGGAATTCAGTGTTCTACTTCTACACCGGAAAGAGAGGTACCACTTGCCAAGGTAGGACCTCCTTAAAAAATAGCTTTTCTAGTTGATCCACTAAGTTAAAAACCTACAGGGAAACGTAGTCATGGAATAAGGAGATTGTTTCCAGAAACCTTGACACTCTAACTAAATGTTGGGAATCCGGACTTACTTAATGTGAAGGTTCTCTTTTTGAAATGCCGGACTTACTAACGTGAAGCTCCAACTCTAATTTATCATGTTCACTAGGTAGTAATCTCAAACTCCCCTTTTAAAATTCTTTAAGCCTTAAGATAACATTAGTTAATAAATATTATGCATTATGGTCTTTCTCTGTCATAAATCATATAGCTCAAAGGTATCTACGATGAGAATGTCCTTTCACCATATAACCTACATAATGTGAGATGTCTTTTCATATAATCATATCATATTCATACTATAGTTTAGTTTAGAGTACAATTGACTAATACATTTCAAGAGACTCCCTTATTCTTTAGACTACTATTAACATACTTCATTCATACATGCAGGTGTCTGTGTACATATATAACTTCACATAATGTAACGACCTGCAAGTACACCCTCTAGAAGTTAGATCATCCTTGTGTTTTCACATGGCAAATGAGACTACAAGTGTCTCATCTAAGACTCTCGTATCATTTATTGCATAATATACATTCTAATATAGGTAAGAATACTTTCATTTAATATATTAAATGTTTACAACACTTCTTGAACCATCTAAACTTTATAGTATACAACAATTGGGACTAATCCCATACAATATAATAAAATAAAGTCTATGACATAAGGAACATGTGGATATGTCCTCGAATCGATGAGGACTCACGAATAATTCAGATTTAGAGCTTGATAAACCTATCCAACCTCCATGGCACATCAATATTTCTAATTCCCTACACTTTATTCAAAAAGGGAAAAGAAGTGGTTGACATTAGATGTACTAGGAATGGCAACCATGTAAAAACGATTAAAATGGGACATTTAGTAAATAACATGCTTTTCATGAATTTTGTCACGACCCAAAACAGCCGAAAGCCGCGAAATGGCCCCACATTTACCCTCTATGTGATAGCGAATCAAACCCACTAACCTTAACATATCAAGATTATATTGACAGACAAGAAAACTACGGAAGGACTTAAACAATTAATAAAAACAATTCAATTCCCTATTATTATTATCCCCAAATCTGGATGGAATATCACAAGAACAATCTATCTCAAATTACTTAACTAAGAATGTCTAAGGAACAAAATAACCCTAACAAGCTAGTCCAATGCCGAAGTTCAAGGCCTCAGACCTTGAAGAAGAACCCAGTCCAAGCTAGAACGCCTTAGCTCCCCCTGATTTCCGATGAAGTGGAAGCCTGGCTAGACTGCTGTTGAGTTGACAGTTGCCCCGAACGTTGCCTGCATTAACAAATAACAAAGAGGAAACATGAGTGAAAGTAGGGGGGGTCAGTACAACAACCAACGTACTGCGTAGTAGATAGATCGGCAATCAAAAATAGGGAACAGTATAATCAATAATAATGTAAATCAAATTACACCTATCACAGTAGCAATAACAAATTGAATCATACAACTACAACCGAGTTCACAATGGGACTCAAGCCTCAATACCATAATTATTTGGGGAATTCAAGTCATTAGACTTGCAGTAATTCAGTATCTTTCAAGATTCACTTATCATTTTTCCTCTTGTGTCGATTACGTGACACTCCGATCCTATTTATCCTGGGGACGGAACGTGGCAATCAGATCCTCATTCTATACTGGTACCGGAACGTGGCAATCCCGATCCATATTACTACCCTGGTGCGGGAACGTGACTCGTCCTCATATTCTATTCCTGGTACAGGAACGTGGCACCCGACCAATACTATCCTGGTGTCGGAACGTCTGACACTCCGATCCTCCTTTCTATCTGGACCGGAACGTGGCCCACGATCAATATTCATCCTGGTGTCGGAACGTGCACCCGATCCTCATATCTATCCTGTACCCGGAACGTGGCACCCGATCCATATTCTATCTGTGTCGGAAGTGGACACTTCCGATCTCATATCTTCCTGGTAACGGAACGTGGAACCGATACCCTAATTCAGTCAGCCTCTCTTCATACTAAGGCATCATCATCTCATTATATAATATATCAAGTGACTTAGGGTTTTTCTTCCAAGATTGGATTCAATAGCTTCATCAATGCTTTGTTAAATTCATCACAATTTTATTAATCATCAATAAGCAGGCATACAACCTAAGACATAGCAGGGTTTACAATATTATCAGCACATAATATCACTATTAAGAGTTCACTACGAATATCGTACCATAAAAAAACCTACCTCCACCGAGAATCGTGTCAAGAAAGCAAATTCCTCACTTCTTGTTGTCTCTTCGTCCCTCTTGACGATTCTCTCTCTCTCTTGCTGTTCTTTCTATTTTTCTTTATTCAAACCTCTTTATTTTACCTAATTAATATATAATTAATGATAAAGATGCAATAACTAACCCACTACATAACTTCAGGTTACCTCTTTTAACCCCCAAGTTAATTAGGCCTTATTACCATTAACCCTATAACTTATAATTAAAGCAGGAAGGAAAGGGGAAATATCAAAAACGTCCCGTAAAACGTGATAAGAAATCGACCGACTTGGTTGCGTAGCCCGTGACGGGCAGTCGCGCCTGCGAAGGTCGTCATGCTGTCCATGTCCTGCAACAGAGACTTGTTAGTGGAATGATGTGACGGGCAGTCGAAGCATATGCGAAGGTCAGTCCTGCCAATCCGTCACGAACGTTCAGAGGAGCTCGATTTTCAGTACCCTATGTCAGATTTTCTAAGTGTTTTGAAACGACACCCTCCACGACGGTACAGTCGTTGCCCTTGGACGGTCCGTCGTGGTCCTCCGTCACATTTGCCCAGTTTTAGACAGAATAAAATCTCGTTGCTCAAAACGACTACAGTCGTTACAATGATACCAATTCACCATCGTCGTCACCGACCGATTCTAGAAGAAAACAAGGACGAAAGGAAACATGATCTCGTAACAGATGTGGGGAATCTTTTCCCGACATATCTGGCCTCCTTCTCCATAAGTGGCTTTCTTCACCGGTCGATTCTCTTGCACCGTGATGGATGAATCTTCTTGAGCTCAATTGCGAACTTTCTATCTAAAATAGCAAAGGTTCCTCCTCATAAGACACAAATTCTCAATCAAGCAAACCTGATCGCAAACGGAAGGAAAAATGTATTCCATCTCCATGGTATCTTTTCAACATGGACACATGACATACCGGATTATGCACTCCCGGACAGCCCTGGGGGCAAGGATATCTTCTAAGCCACCTCCCCTATTCGCTTAGTTTACCTCAAAGTCCAATATACTTGGACTTAGCTTACCTCCTTTTGCCAAACCGCATCACCTGCATGGGTTGGAAACCCTTCAACAAGGACTTGTTCCTTCCATGAAACTCAAGTCTCGACCTTCGGTCTGGAATACTCCTTGTGTCTACCTTTGCGCGCTAGAGCTTTTCTGAAGCCCTGCATTTTTACGGAATCCCTCAAGAGATCAGTCACCCCCCAATGGTCTAAACCCGAATGCATCAAACCAACCATGGGAGAATTACACCTCCTCCATCAATGGCTTCAAATGGGAGCCATATCAATACTGGAGTGATAGCTATTATTGTACGAAAAATCTGCCAAAGAAGAAGCTATCCAATGGCCACAAACTTATCAAGCATGCGCGAAGCATATCCTCAACACTTAAAGTTACTCACACAGATGACCCATCCGGTTGAGGGATTGGGTGCGAACGGGTATAGGTCCAACCTAGTACCAATTTAGATGCATGGTTTCCCAAAATTAGAAGTAAACTGCGTACCTATCTGGTATTGATATAATGGATAGTGGCACCCCATGCAAACGAACGATTTTGAGATGGTAGTTTTGTAATTTCTCGCATTGTGAGTCACCTTGACCGGCATGTAAGATGAGCAGGATTCGGTCAATCTGTCTACAATACCCAAATTGAATCAACTTCCCAGTGTCCTTTGGAAGACCAACCACTAAAGTCATTGCAATATCTCTCCCACTTTCCCATTCGAATGGGCATTCTTTGAAGGGTTGCTCCGGGCCTTTGGTTGTCATATTTCACTTGTTGGACAGTTTGGACACTTGGCAATAAAGTCAACAATATTGCGCCTTAATTTACTCAAAAAAGTGTGTTTAGGTAGCGACATCATTGGTTGCACCCGGGATGTACTAGATACCTTGAACTATGAGATTCTGCCCAGAATAGTGTTGATCAAATTCTCAATGAGGGGGACACATACCCTTCCTTATCCTCAAAACACCTTCCCTCGCCGATAGTTTGCTTCTGAGCCTATCCTCGCCTAACACTTTATCTAGGATTCGCCTTAGTTTCTTTAATTCATCAAAACGTTTCTTATACTTGTCAGAAAAGAAGATCTTGACTCCACACACTAGCCAAACAATCCTCCCTTCTCATTTATTTCCAACCTCATTCAGCGTAGCCATGGTCTGAACCTCTCTAGCCAATGGGCGTTAGAGGCTTGCAAATGAGCTAGGCCTTCCCATGTTTCCGTCTTCTACTCAAGGAATCTGCCCAACATTACGCCTTCCCGGACTGATACAAAATAGTGAGGTCGTTAGTCTTCAATAGTACATCCATCTCCTTGGCCCTCAAGTTCAACTCTTTGAGTAAGGACATACTGAAGGCTACGGAAGGATCCGTGTAGACCTCACACTTAAACCCATATAAATAGTGTTCATTGCTTCAATGCAAACACTACCCGCGCCAATTCCAAGTCATGAGTTGGATAGTTACGTCATGCACTTTTAATTGTCTTGGCTGAGCAATCACGTTCTCTCTTGCATTAGCAATGCACCAAACCGAATAAGGAGGCATCACAATAAACAAATGAAGTTTCTTACCCTCTCCGGCAAGTCGTGAGGATAGGTGCGGTAGAAACAAAGTCTTAAGCTTTGAGAATTTTTCACATTCAGCTGACCATACAAATGGAACATCTGCTTAGTCACGTTCTCATTGGGACGACAATAGAAGAAATCCTTTGACACCAAAGCGGGGTGGTATAGCTAGTAAACCCAAAAAATCCGATTTCTGACACATTAGTGGGTCTTACAATTCTTCATGTCTCAATCGTAGAAGTATCTACATCACCCATCCTTCGAAACCACATGCCCAAGAAGGACACTACATCTAGGCAAACTCACACGTGAGAAACTTGGCGTAAAGCTTTTCTCCCTCACATTTCAACACAACCTCAAATGCTCCCTCATGTTCCTTCTTACTTCTTAGAATAATCAGGATATATCTATAAATAGATCACAAAGAGGTCCAAATACGGCTTAACATCCCGTTAATCAAGCTCATGAAGGCAGACGGGGCGTTCGTAAGACCAAAAGACATCACCACAAATCGTAATGTCCATTACCTCGTTCGCAAAGCCGTCTTGGCCATCCGGTTGCCCGTATTTTCAATTGATGATAAGGATCTCAAGTAAATCTCTTAGAGAAGACAAAGCAACCTTGTAATGATGATAAGTCATCATGCGAGGGAAGAGGGTTATTGTTCTTAATAGTACCTTGTTAAAATGTCGGTAGCTCATGCACATCACGAAAACTCCCACTCTTCTTCTCACAAACAAAACCGGAGCACCAAACAGGAAGATAGATGACTAGGTTAATGAAAGCCCTTGCTCAAAACAACTCTTGAAAGTGGAGCCTTTAACTCTCTTAACCTCAGCGGGGCGCCTTCTATCGGGGGTAGAGAAATGGGGGTGTGCCCTGTTCAAGATCGATACAGAAGTCATGCAATCACAAACAAAAAGCTTACCTGTGATAACAGCATCATAGGCCTCCGCTCTTAAGCATTCAAGAAAGCGTACACAATGGGCCTGTTTGTCTGTCCATTGCCCATACCATGTGCGTAGTAGTGGCTCATTTTGCCATACATCTTGCCGTTGTGATGAACCAACATACTCGACCACCAGTTCCTCCAGAAAAGAGAAAAAGCGGCCTCTCCATGACCAGTCACCTCTAGGCTAGTGGGGTTCGTAACTTGGTTTGGACAAAGACTCTTGATGGTCCACCCTCCCCACATCCATAAACACTCTCGGGGTTCATGCAAAGGTCTCGCGGAGTTAGTGTATGACCGTTCTGAGGGGACCCAAACAGTCTGTCGTTGAAGAACTGAATTGTCGATTTGAGAACTCGGAGCTCACTGTTTACTCTAGAGTGAGAACCATTAAATCGGCCTCCCCTTCGAAAAACCTTTTTCGACTTCGATGTCGTGGCGAAGTCGTCTGCTTCACTCTTCTACCTAATCACAAGTCTCCAACCTCTTGGAACGGCAGTTGCGTAGCCGCTACCTGTAAGGCGGAAATCCGCAACTCTGACCTAAACCTTCACAAAAACGGCGATCCGTTCTTGTGGACGAACAAAGTGGGGGGCGTATTGGATAGGGCGCGAAATTTGCCTCATACGCGTTAACTGTCCTCCTCCTTTGCTCTAGACTCAAGAATCGTCTTTTTCTATCTCTCAAAGTCCTTGGGATATATTCTACAATAAACAGGGTAGAGACTGATTCCAAGTCATAGGTGTTGCCTATGTTGGTTGCACTCAAATATGACCGCCACCAGCGTGTTGGCGTTCCTTGAAACTGATAGCTCACGGAAACTCAACGCCAAAAGTTCTACTCTACATCTTGTGTAGTTAGCTTCATGCAATCAACAGAAAATAGTAGGATGCCTCTGATATCTGACGCCCTTACAAAACTCGGAGGTTTCATTTCAAGAACCATTACGAAAAGTTCATGCGATCATTTGCACTAAAGGCCAGTAGTCAGACGTCGGAAATGTGACTCCTTCCCAAGTGATGCCTTACCACCTGCGGGGAGCCATAGTAGCCGCCATTGTGTTACCTCTGGACAACGGAGGTGTTGGTGCAGAAAGAAACCAATGGAGCGTGCCCTGACACTGACTCGCGATAACCCACTAAGATAAAGTAAGTACTTGGTTGATCATCTCTGGGGTAGGTTGGGGTGGCCATTTCATAATCTATGCCCTTGTAATTATCCCCTTCCTACACATCTATTATCACCGCCTCGGTTAGGTGGAGGAGTCACGCCAGAGTATCAGATGGGCAGTAGGTGCTTCGCTCCTCTTCGCCAGAGGAAGTCCTACCCCGAACCACTCCTCCACCACGGGCCTCTTGCCTTAGTGCTATTCCTCGAGATACAGCCCCAGTGGCTGGCCTGGATCAGTCGTTTCTTTCAGATACCAATTAGTATCGCCCAGATACCAATTGGATCAAGTAGTAGCACGAAAGAAGAATGAAAGAGTGAATTTTTCCTTAAAGTCTTAGCCTCTTAAAGGAAAAAGTAAAGGCGTCCCCCCTACCGTCCTTAGACTCTATAGACCTGTTCCTGTGTCGCATGCGACATGAACCTTCAATGCTCTTGATACAAAGTTTGTCACTACCCAAAAACCGCATGAGCCGAACGGATTGGCACCCACACCTTTACCCTCTATCGTGAGGAAAAACCAAACCATCTAAACAATACAATATCAAGATATATTGACAGAAAAATAATGCGGAAGAATAAACTCCTTAACATACAAAAAAATCAATACTTTATTATTCATCACCAAAATTCTGGAAGTCATCATCACATCAAGAAAAAGCTCCTCCATTAAAGATTAAATATAACTAGAATTGTCTAAGAACAAATAACTAAAAAAGCTATCCCATCGCCGGAAGTTCAAGGCATCGAAGACTTGATAGAAGACAGACCCAGTCCAATCTAGACGCATTAGCTCACCTGAATTTTCCGATGCTGAAGTGATGAAGGACTGGCTAGATCTGCCTGTAGAGTTGACGGGACAGAACGTTTGCTGCATACCAAACATAACAAAGAGGAAGGAAAACATGAAAGTAGGGGGGGTCAGTACAACCAACGTTAATGAGTAGAATCACGGCCAAATCAAAAATAGGGGGGAACAGATTATATCATAATAGTAAATCAACTACAATAACAACATGTAGCAAGAACACCATGGGAAAATTCTCAATAACTACACCGAGTTCACACTGAGAGGACTTCAAGCATCAATAACCAATACTTATTTGGGAATTAAGTTCAAGATGAGTATATTCATTATCTTTCAAGATTCCTATCTTTCGTCCTCTTGTGTCGGTAGTGACAACTCCGATTCCCTATTGTCTATCTGGTGCCAGGAAGTGGCACTCCGGATCCTCATATTCTATCATGGTACCGGACGTGGACACCCGATCCATATTAATCATCCTGTGTCGGAACGGACACTCGACCTCATATTCTATCCTGGTACCGGAACGTGGCACCCGATCCATATACTATCCTGGTGTCGGACGTGAACAATCCGATCCTCATATTCTATCCTGGTACAGGAACGTGGCACCTGATCCATATTCTATCCTGGTGTCGGAACGTGACACTCCGATCATCGATTTTAATGGTACCGGAACGTGGCAACCGATCCATATTATTCCTGGTGTCGGAAAGTGACCACTCCGGAGCCTCAGATTTATCCTGGTACGGAACGTGGCAACCCGATCCCTCATCAATAACCTCTTTCATACTAAGGCATCCTCATTCATTATATAATATATCAAGTAATTAGGGTTCTTTTAAAATTGGGATTTCAATAGCTTCATCATGCTTTGTTATTATCACAATTTTATAATCATATCATGCAAGGCTACAACTCTTTAAGCACAGAGCAGGGTTACAATATTATAAGCACCTAAGATTCCACATTAAGAGTTCACTAGAATATCGAATAAACCATAACCTACCTCCCACCGAAGAATCGATCGATCAAGCAAGAAATTCCTCAATTTCTGATGTCTCTTCGTCTCCTCTCTATCGATTCTCTCTCTCTCTTGCTGTTCGTTCGATTTTTCTTTTATTCAAACCCCCCTTTTCTTTTACCCAATTTAATTCATAATTAAGAATAAAAGCTGGCAAGTATAACCCATAATTAACTTGAAGGTTGGTTACCTCTTTTAACCCACAAGTCCATTAGACTTATTAACATTAACCCTATAACTTTAAATTAAAGCAGGAATAGTCAAAACGTCCCGTAAAACGTGTTAAAGAAATCGACCGAACGGGGATTGCGTTTAGCCAGTGACCGGCCGTCGCGCCTGCGACGGTCCGTCCTGCTGTCGTCGTATGCAACAGAGACTTGTTTAAGTGGATGGCCTAGTGTGTGACGGCCGTCGAGCCTGGCGACGTCCGTCCTGCCACTCGTCAACGAGTTAGAGAGGTCGATTTCAGTACCCCAATTTCCGGATTCTAAGTGTTTTGAAACGACACCTCCACGACGGTCCGTCGTGCCCTTGACGGGTCCGTCGTGGCCTCGTCAATCTGCTAGTTTTCCAGAATAAAAATCTGGGCTCAAAACGACTTTAAACAGGTCGTACCAATTTTGATTGAAACATCATACTATGAGCTAAGAAAACCCATTAACAAGTAGAAATATATAAGAAAATCTTTTGGAAATGAGCCACATTTTTAGACTAAATTACAATGAATTCACTTCACTTCACTTTAGACATCATCATGCATGCAATTATCCCACTTAAAATTATCCTAAGATCACATACAAACTTATAAGACATCAACATATCAACATCTAGATAATATGACATCTCCTCATCAATGGTTATCAAAATACTTACTTAAGTAGATCAACAAGATAACGTCCGTAATTGACCTCTTAAAGACTACCTAATAATCCTTAGACTTCCAGAAGTTTGGATTATGATCTACATAACACAATCATCTTCCCTACTAGATTATTCTTACGACTTATATATGTAAGCGAAACAAAGTGCACCCGTCTATGCCCCTTCATTCCTTAATATAGAAAAACCCTTAACTACTCTAGATAAATACTATTCATATTAACTATATTTCTAACTTTAATTCCTATTATATCTATTAATTCATTTAGGAGACATTCAACAAATAAAGGACATTCAAATGATGGTCATGGACAAGACCCAGGGACTCTAACTAATACGTTCAAAGCCTATTGTCCATTGTCTAGATAGCGTCTCATACCACATCCAAAACATCATAGAACTTCTCTAATGCTAGTAAGTATCCCACATATTTAGTATAGGCAATAACCAACCTAGACCATGGTACAAAGATATGGAATCCGGAGTTCTAACCTACTCCTATGAGGATGGTCTACTTGCCAATGGTATAACTTAGACACATCTCATGTAAGAACATGGTTCAGGAATATGAAGGACATGCTTTGTAATGTAGTCTCAAACTTAACAAGAACGACATCCCTTACCATATCCACTCGCTGCTAGCCTTATTTCCCATAGATTAATTCACACATAAGGTTAACATAAAAGGGTTCCATAACAAGTTCATAACACTTACATTTACCATACCAAAGAGGTCCTCTTAAAGATACATTCCAATGGAGACAAGAAGCTCATGATGACTTTCCTATGGACGAATATGATGTCTTTCCATCCAATTAACCTTAAGTCAAGCATAACTTGACTTTTAAGGATACCATTACAGCTTGCAACTTCAACATTCATAACCTTACCACTATTAAAGGTTTCACATAAAAGACCCTCTTAACTTCATCTAAGGTTACATATCATTCATACATTCAAGACTAATATCTTTAACATCCTAACTGAAGACAATACATATCCATAATAGTATATACATCAAGAATGGGACACAAGTCAACCAAGAAAAGACACCACATACTTCACTTTATTTCATAATACAGACCATTCTAGAAACACATATATATGTATAAGCATACCATCTTAAGTTAATTCTACACACTATCACAAAATCATCAATGTGACCATATAGACTTATATAGTCATGTAGGGATAACGAAGACTCAACCCTAAGACGACTATACATACAAGATGAAAGTCATGGTCTAACATAATAACCCATATAACATTAATAGAATACATATACTTTCAGATTGCTTAACATGTAGATAGTTATAATAATACTTCACATAATAAACTACACAAATAGGTACATAACTTCAAGTAGTGCCAACAAGGCCATGATAATCATATTGCATAAATTAACGGCGACAAGGCCACACCAATTGCAAGTAAAACACATAACACCGCCAGCATAAGCGTACCATACCAATCACAACATAGTTGAAGTCTAAACAACATCAAAATAAAGGAAATAGGGCATCTTACCACCACAACATCCTCAACACCTCAATTTGATGCCAAGTCAATCAATTCAACACCATAAGGGCCTTACCAATGGCCATAAACATCAATTAAATAAATAAACCATTATACTCAATGAATCTAAGTCTACACAATATATATTTATCAATATAAGATTAACTAGACATCAATTGAATACAATCCTTACTTTATTGAATAGCCCCATAGAAAAAAACTTTAGAATTCATAAGCATTAAGTCAATATCAATTCATTAGGGTTAGGAGTCAAAATATCTAAGAATATTAAATAAAAATTTGATCAAATTGAAACAACCTATAAACAATTAATTCCTAACCATAATGAATTAGAATCCCATACCAATCTACACATGAATTCATAATATTTAGCATGATCACAGACCATATATTTTAGTCAAATGAGGAGATTGTGAAGTCCAAGGTTCTTGGAGATTTTAAATTAAAAATCAAATTTATATATCAAGTTAGTCATATATTAACATTTGAAAACCATTAATGAAAGAATCCAAGACTTAGAGTAGAAATTGGTCTATTCATCCTTTTGAAATCTTTAAAATCAACTTTGAAATTTGCTCCAAGGTTTTAGAAATCCTTACATGAAGAACTCACATACCTTATTTGAGAAAAAAAATTAAATTTAAGAAGAAACTCCATTGAATAACAATCTTCGAGATCCATCTTAACCTTCGACTCTCATGGAGGTTTTGGGAGGAATGTTTTGACGGAATGTGTTTTGATTTGGGTGTTAGTGTTATAATGAGAGTTTATTAACTTATATACTCTCAAAGTACCATTAAACACTTAAAACAACCGTCCTAAAACTTAAAAATACTTGGTATGAATTTACAACTTCACCCCTCAACTTAAAAAAACCTTGGCACCAAAGTCACAACACCATCGATGCCCATATCGACGGTCTGTGGTCTCACCCATGCCCCATCGATGGGGTCTCGTGGTTTGATCCTGATGCTCCTCAACACTCACTCCTTCATTCTCCATCGACTCCACCCAATGATGGGCCATCTCCTAGTCAAAAGGTCGTTGTTTCGGTCGTCGATTGGCACTGCATGGCAGTGTTTAACTATAAGTTGTGGTCCTCCTTTAGGGCCCCTTTGTGCGTCCTGTGTAGAGTCTTACCTAGACGTTTCCAACGCGAATATTTTAGAATCATATTTTATTACCTATTACATGTTTTTCATAAAAAATGAACGCGTAAAATTCAATCAAACATGAATAGACACTTAAGGTCGTCTCAAGGCTAGCCTTTCGAACATCAAGGATGTTCTTTGATGTTTGACCTCCAATCTTCACAAAACATGAAACATTTCCTTTATACACTATAATAACTAATTTAAGGACCTTATAAACTTATGAATCACATATAGGCAAATAAAACCACATATGAGGCACATATGTCACTTAGTTGTCGCACGTCTTAATCGTCCCATGACGTTTGACATCCAATGCATGTAAAATCTTAGTCACTACCTCAAACCCACATTATAATTCATTTTAGGATCTTAGAATATCACAAAAATAAAGTTAGGCCCTAGCTCCACCTAACTAATTTTCAGGGTCTTACACATAAACACCTTTAGGTATATATGTTCATAACTTCATTAATAATATACTTTACATGTATAGAAATAGGTAATGATGCATAGGAGAACTGTCCTTTCCTAATTAATCATGAACCTACCCTACTCATAGATATGCATTAAGTGGGTGTGTGTACATTGGTCAACATGATCAAGCCACTCTCTAAAGATTACAACACATTTACAACATTCCTTCAAGTCTTGAGTCAAACACATGTAGAGTATTTAAGACTATAGACTAAACACACCACATTTCATCATAGGAGTAAAGTACATATTCCACAATAGAATAAAACACTCCTAGATTACTTTGATTAAACATTCATATAGGGTTCCAATAGGTAGGGATCATGCTATAAGATCATTCATCAACATTATCCATGTTAGACCTCTATTAACTGTAACATGATCAGCACACATATACATATAACATCATCTCCATACCTAGGTCATGCAATTAGTTTGGAGGGCTATTCATATACTTCACATAACATCAATTCACTTAGAACATAATATTAGGATCAAGGCTAAATCCTTTAACTTCCTAAACATAAAAATAATAATATCAATCAATCTTGGATCTAATACCTTCAAGTCCATATAATAACATCTAAACATGTACAACAATGTAAAAACCATCACCATAAGTGAACCATACCAATCAAAACAATTCAATCTACATTGTATGTTAATTAAAGGAAATAGGTAAACTTATCAAATCTCCAAGCTATGATCATCATTGATCATTCCTCCATAATTCATATTAAATTTATATAGATAGTAATATCAATAAGAAATTCAATACAATGTAATCACAATTATATAAATATGAAATCAAGATCACAAGACCCACATTATATATAGGCTAACTTTGAGAAATTAGGAGGATCATGCATTGTTCTTAAAAATTGGATAGAAATTCATCATAAAATCAGTATCTAGACATATAATCATTATTAGAACTTTGACATAAATTGAGAATGGAACTCATGCAGATTTTAAATATTAGATTTTGGATCTTAGAAACCAACATTTGGAAGAGCTTTGAAAACACTCCATAGATGAATGATTTTCTAGGGATGAAGGAACACCATGACTTCTACATTATAAAGGCCAAAAAATCGTAGAAGAAATCCTAATGAATCAACCTCCATAGGTTGTTCTTAAGCTCGATCGACAATGAAGGTTTTGGGGTTTTTGGAAGAAGATAGAGTTTTGGGGATTTTTATTTCTTAATGGATGTTTCAATTTTTTGCTTGGGAAAAGTATTAAAAAGGTACAAAAAACAGTTTGTAACCGTCTCCCTAAGTTACCAAAATACCCCCATACTTATTGGGTGAGCCTCATGTCGTGCGCACGTCACATTGTCACACTCTACGCAACGCATGCGACGCGAGGCTAGTTCCGAAGTGTTGCTACTGTATGCTGCCTTGGGAAACCTCCTTGTCCAACTTTTGGGTCCTCCTTGGGGGCCCTTAGGGTGGTTCTCGTGGTGTTTTACCCAGACATTTTTACTCGTTACATGTCTTTTAAGACACTAGGGTCAACTACACTGATTTTCAACTTAAAAAAACACTTAAAAATAAGCCAAACATACAGGGACTTACGAGCATGTGTAAAGACCAACTTTCAGACATCTTGGACTTTCTTGGACGATTGATGACCTCCAAACCTCTTCAAATCAATTATACAAGCTGTAAAACACTTTATTAACATGTTATTAACACTTTTTGACACATGTGAGTATTTGACTACATTAATTCATTTTGAGGGCTGTCACAAAACGAATCATGTAGATTCAAGCTAATCATAGGGGAGAATGAATACTCAACCCTAAGCTATAATGAGAATCTATCTCAAGTTATTTGTATGAAATACACTATAACGTCCCACAATGAACTTAGCTGAGCTAGAGCCTCATGATTGTTTCTTCAGCTAATTTTGTTTTCAAATGAGTTAGTTTAGAGTGCTTAGGAAATGTATGAATATTGGTTAAGTTTGAAGGTCAAACATCCATGACGTTTGGAAGGTGTTCCTTAGAAATTATTCTTGAGTCTTCTTGTGTTTGAGTGAGTTCTACGTGTTCGTTTTGCTTGAAACTGATGTGAGGTGTTAGTTAGACCTATATGACTTAGTTTAGGGGTTTAAAACTCGGGCACAACCCCCCTAGTATCCACAAGGGTCCCTAGATGAAGGTCCCAATACTTTGACAAAACTTCATTGATGCCATCGACTACCAGCAGCACGGTCCTTCGACTCATTGATGCCCAGTAGCTTGGGTCGTTGATTGGCCACTTCCTGAAGTTGTGAAAGCTGCTGCCAAGTTGATGTGTTTTATATATATCAGCCCAAGTCATATATAACCCTAGGTAAATATTTTTAGTGTTTTTAATTTATATTTAGTTAGTTTTAATCCCTATACCTTGACAAGACCCCTCACTTCAAATATTCAAACTCCCTCTCTAAAGAAAACTCTCCCAAAGTTACCATTTAAGCTAAGACTCAAGGAGGGAAAGAAGAGTTTGCTTGGATATGTAGTCATTCCCAAAAGATTTCAAAAAAGGTTTCCTAACTCAAATTCCTTCTATCTTGAATTTTAAGCATGGGTCTTCTTGTAAAAGTTTTCTAATGATTTAAATGTGTTTATAATTGTATGAATTGATTATTTTCCTGTTAAAAACCAAATGAACTCATGTATATCAATATTTCAAACTTTTAGCTTAAGAAGTGTGTTAAATGAAAATGTTTGGGTAAGGTATGCACTTTTTTTTTGTTTTTTTTTTTAGTTTAGCTACTCCCCTAAGGGCCTTATTATAATGAAACATTTAGAAATTAAATATAGTGAAATATGGATTGGGTAAATGGTGAGTTTCGTATACTATATAGTTATTACGATGAATCGCTTTTGAGTGGTATGGTCCACCTTCATGGTGGTGGTGTTTATTTGATGAATTTGATATTACTTAGTATGTTTTGTGAGTGTGGATTGGATGTTCTAGTATATGAAATGAAGGGATAGAGAAGGTAAGTCTTTTCTTGTGTTTTGTGAAGTTGAATAGCATGTTTGGCTTAGACTATGCCTAGGGTAAAAGTTATGATTGGTGAC